>JBBPBX010004783.1:0-74899 GCA_038048925.1 Garcialebias charrua
TGCAATAATCACGGAGGGGGGTTACACAGCACAGCAGGTCTTCAATGTTGATGAGACAGGACTCTTCTGGAAACATTTACCAGACAGAACCTACATCGCCAAGGAGGAAAAAACAGCTCCAGGTCACAAAGTGGGCAAAGAACGTTTGACGTTGCTGTTTGGGGGGAATGCTGCTGGAGACTGTAAGCTTAAAGCTCCACTGACATCATCTTTTAACTTTCCATAAAATGGCACAACATATTATATATATTAAGATTGACCCCTGATCGTTTCTGCTAAAACAATGTTAAATTAATTAGAATTCCTCTCGAAAATAGTTTAAAATTAGCGCCGTTTTTTTAACACGATAAATAGGGATTTCGCCGTCGCAGGATGATGACGTCATAACAAGAATTTTCTCTACTGCGCAGCTTGAAAACAATGGAGGAGCTACAAACTCGATCCGTCCAATTTAGCCATTTAAAAGTTAATATTTTAGCGGATTGTCTGCAGAGAAGCCAAAGTTATTTCCAGTAAACAGCAGGTTATAATTTTTTTTCAGCTCCTGCTGGTTTTTGGAGACTTTTCACTTCAGGACGTGAGCAGCTCTGTGAGGACTTACAGCATAGTTTCCACAGCACTGAAATGGTAATATATTAGTTAATGGTTCTAATAATTATTCAACATTAATTTATAGTTTAAAAAATTAGTCCCTTTTAAAATATCTGTTAAATATATTATTCTTTTATTTTATTTTGTTTGTGTTTTCAGGTTTCCAGGTCTCCAGTCCATCACCTGAGGCTCTTCCTGAACCACTAGTACAACCCAGACTTTCACATCACAGCAGGTAAGATTGCATCAACGAAAAGAATAGTACTCAACAATATTCTTTGATGTAAATCTGTTGATTTTCTGTGGTTCTGATGAGGGAAGTGACAAAGTGGATGCAGCATTCAGCCCATAATGGACCCAGATGTCCCCTGCGTCCAGACCTACAACACCTGGACATCCATGAGCGTGGCGGAGCGAGGATTCACAGAAATGTCTTCACCTGAAGAGTGGACCGAGGTGGAGAACAAACCTTGATATTGTTCAACAACAGATGGAGACATCTTCAGGATCTGTAGAACATCAGGACTGCTGCAGAAAGCTACGTTTGTGCATCAAGACATTAAAATATGCAGAAATACTACAACTGGCCAGAGCATTGAGATGAAAATGAATCAATGAATTTAATATTTTTTCTGACTGTTCAAATGAACATATTGTTTGAAAAAAAAAAGGATAACAATGAACCAAGTGTTTCTGTAGTTATGTGTAAATAAAGTTACAGTAGTACACTATATTATCTGTTAGTGTTGAGTTATTCTTTGTGAGAATATTTGTGTATCTGTTTTAATTTCATTCGTGCATCTACAACTCACAGCTCATACTTTAGTAAAAACAAAATTGGTGAATGTTGAAAAAAACATTTTATTAAAATAAAACCATCCCATATTATCAAATAAATGAAAACCTCTGGGGAAACATTAATATGAACAGATTATCAAAAAAAATTGAGTTTAAAAAATGCAAGTGGTGTTTGACTTCATCAGCTCTGTAAAAATGACTCCAACACCTCCTCGTCCACCCTCCTGTCCAGGTGTTGTAGGTCTGGACGCAGGGGACATCGGTCTAGTTTCTCCTCATCCTGCTGCTTGTACTTCTTCAGACTCCACCACCTCCTCGCTCCTCCACGCTCATGGATGTCCAGGTGTTGTAGGTCTGGACGCAGGGGACATCTGGGTCCATTATGGGCTGAATGCTGCATCCACTTTGTCACTTCCCTCATCAGAACCACAGAAAATCAACAGATTTACATCAAAGAATATTGTTGAGTACTATTCTTTTCGTTGATGCAATCTTACCTGCTGTGATGTGAAAGTCTGGGTTACTAGTGGTTCAACAGGAAGAGCCTCAGGTGATGGACTGGAGACCTGGAAACCTGAAAACACAAACAAAATAAAATAAAAGAATAATATATTTAACAGATATTTTAAAAGGGACTAATTTTTTAAACTATAAATTAATGTTGAATAATTATTAGAACCATTAACTAATATATTACCATTTCAGTGCTGTGGAAACTATGCTGTAAGTCCTCACAGAGCTGCTCACGTCCTGAAGTGAAAAGTCTCCAAAAACCAGCAGGAGCTGAAAAAAAATTATAACCTGCTGTTTACTGGAAATAACTTTGGCTTCTCTGCAGACAATCCGCTAAAATATTAACTTTTAAATGGCTAAATTGGACGGATCGAGTTTGTAGCTCCTCCATTGTTTTCAAGCTGCGCAGTAGAGAAAATTCTTGTTATGACGTCATCATCCTGCGACGGCGAAATCCCTATTTATCGTGTTAAAAAAACGGCGCTAATTTTAAACTATTTTCGAGAGGAATTCTAATTAATTTAACATTGTTTTAGCAGAAACGATCAGGGGTCAATCTTAATATATATATGGGTTGTGCCATTTTATGGAAAGTTAAAAGATGATGTCAGTGGAGCTTTAAACCGCTCTTGGTGTACCAGTCAGAGAATCCCAGAGCCTTCAGGACAATTGATAAAGCTCAGCTACCAGTGTATTGGACCTCAAACAGAAAGGCATGGGTGACACTGGCTGTATTCGAGGACTGGTTCACCAAGCATTTTGTGACAGATGTCCAACGGTTCTGCACTTCCAACAGCATTCCCTTCAAAGTCCTGCTGCTGTTGGACAATGCACCTGGCCACCTTGTACATCTAGACGACCTTCACCCAAATGTGAAAGTGGTCTACTTACCTCCAAACACCACCTCACTCATCCAGCCAATGGACCAAGGGGTCATCAGCACTTTCAAGGCATACTACCTCCAGAGAGTAATCCGTGATGCTTTGGAGAGTACTGAGAAAGACCAAGAACTCACCCTGAAAGTGTTCTGGAAGCAGTACAGCATCTTGGATGCTGTATGGAACATTGGTCACTCCTAGGATCAGGCGAGGCCGAGCAACCTGAGTGGAGTGTAGAAGAAACTATGTCCACAGCTTGTTCAGGCTTCACCTGTGCCCCAGGGGCCTCATGTATCAACCGTGTGTGCGCACAAAAACATTGCGCACGTCACTTTCCACGCAAAACCCCGTATGTATCAAAACTGAACTGAACGTGAATATATGCGCATCCAGGTACATATCCACGCAAGCTCCCGAGCAGGCGTACGCACGTTTCTGTGGTTCTTGTTCCTTTGGCGACACTTACAGGTGATTCAGAGAAACTGAAGCCCCACAGTCTGTGGTTGACTTTAAGAGCGGCTTGAAGACCTTTCTTTTCAACCGAGCATACTTTACTCCTCATGATTCTACTTTTGATCTTAGCTGATACTGTTGTTGATTTTAATTGTTTTATTATTTGTCTTATTGACATTCAAATATGTTGCACCTTGTAGCACTTTGAGATTTCCATTAATGAAAAGTGCGTTATAAATTGAATTCATTATTATTATTATTATTATTATTATTATTATTATTATTATTAACTGTTCATGATGTGAAAATGATTAATATTCCCTCCAAACACACGATTAACAAGTATTACATCCACATGACGCAGTGAAATAAAGGACGCGCAAAGTTGTGCCAAAAATAAATTTAACAGGAACGGATTCATTCAGCCTTACTGGAGAATATAATAAATAGTGTAACACGCAGAGCATTTATTTAGAAACAGATATAATTTTCTGATCTAGGATATGGCTTATCAGCCGTTTTCAGAAATAATCATTTTTCAGTTTGGCACTGCTGCTGCGCTCTGGGGAGCCGTGCATCACGCGTGCATACAGAAGCAGCGGTCAAACTGTTCCACAGAGGGAGCTGCAGGTCGATCGGGACTGTGCAGTCCAGTCCACACAAAGCCGGATCATGTCCAATGGAATGTCTCATCCATATGATTCCAAAGGCTGAGTGGTCGCGCTTGGAGCGCGCCGCGCGCACCCTCACCGGTGTCGACACGGCAGCTGGAGGTGTTTCATTATCTGCGTTTATTGTAGATTTCTCCAAAATGACACGTGAAAGTACACCTTATATAACTTGTAGGAGAGCAAAAGCTTCACAGACAGACTGCGCACAGGGCTGCGGGGCGCGCAGCGTCTGGAGACGCCAACATCATGTCATGAAAAGTCTCCACCAAGACGCACAGACTCGTTTCTTCACATCATCTACATAAACAAAGATCTATGTTCTAGCAAACATCCAAGTAAGTTCCTCTGTGTTTACAGTAATAATGGTAATAAACTCGTGCGCAAAGTTAATATTTCCACACAGAATGAATGAATGAGCCGGTTCGCGCACCACAGCAGGGTGCGCGCGCACACAAATCCGACACACAATCACTCGTTCTTTGCATGATGAACACATTTTATTACTATTCTTACTTAGGATGTTTGTCCTCACTCATATTATATTAAATTCATTATTTTCCCGAATCTAGAAATCATTTCTGATCGCGCAGGGATCAAACAAACATGTCCTTCACACATGCAGGAAGTAATTTGCATCTGTTTAACATATGTAAATGAAGGCGTGTCAGGGGAGGTGTCTCACGTGCGCTCAGTTCCACGTCAATTGTGATGTACAAAAGGAATGTGCGTGGATTCAGGTGTACGCTCAGTTTGATACATCCGGATCTTTTTGTGCGTGCACACATTTCTGGGTTTGACCGTACGTCACTTTTCAGTAGGAAATCCACGCAAGTCTTTGATACATGAGGCCCCAGGAGTCAGTGACCAGTGTGATCCAGGACGTGGTGGAGATGAGCAGGTAACTGCACTTGGAGCTCGAGGAGGAGTTTGTCACAGAGCTGCTGGCATCACAAGGAGATGAGTTGTCTCCTGAAGACCTCATGGAGCTGGAGAGGCACATTATCGAGGAGGAGGAAGAGCTAATTATGCCATGCGCGTAGGCAAGGGGGGTTCGGGGGGTTCGAATGAACCGTCCACTTTTAAAGGAGAAGTTGACAATGCTAATTTAATGTGCCTGGATAGCTCAATGGATAAAGCATCTGCCTTCAGTCCCAAAGCTCGTGGGATCAAGTCCTGCATGGTACAATATTTTTTTTTTTTATTCATTCCAAATTAAAAAAGCACAAGAAAACTATTTACAAAACAGCAAGGAATAAAACAATGCATTAAATGAAAGGAATCAGACGAAGAAAATAATCTTATCTGCCCCTTCTCAAACTATTTTTTTTTTCAAACACTCGATTCAAACAACTAATTTTACATTTGTCTTTTATTGGATAAAAAAAGTAGTTAATATGCCTGTGAAGAAAGAAGAATGTGTTAACCACAGGCTGTGGTTAACACATTCTTCTTTTTTTATCCAATAAAAGAGTGTTTGAAAAAAAAATAGTTTGAGAAGGGGCAGATAAGATTATTTTCTTCGTCTGATTCCTTTCATTTAATGCATTGTTTTATTTCTTGCCGTTTTGTAAATAGTTTTCTTGTGCTTTTTTAATCTGGAATGAATTAAAAAAAAAAAACATTGTACCATGCAGGACTTGAACTCATGAGCTTTGGGACTGAAGGCAAACGCTTTATCCATTGCGCCAAAGCTGGGGAACAATAGTTTGTTAAGGGGGGGAGGGGGAAGAAAGGAGGGAAGGGGGAAGAAGAGGGGGAAGAAAGGGGGGAAGAAAGAGGAAAAAAAGCGGCTGATCCCAGAGTCGTGGGTTCGATTCCAACAGTCGCCATGTCATTTTTTTTGGAAAAAATTTCCCACAATGAATGTTTAAGTGTTATGAAGCAACATTTGTTCGTTTTTTTGTATCTTGAAAACATTTTAAATGCTTTTTTGTACAAATAGTGTAGTACCCCGGTACTCTAATTTAAAACACAACACTTTTTATTTGTCATAAAAGGCTTTCTTTTTAAAACTTTATTGATGAATTGCTTAATTAATTTAGCTTTTTCATTCTACTAATATATTCAAATTAATGTGTTAAATTATACTGTATACTATATACTTGATACAGTATATTTTAATGTCCTTAATCATAACCAGTGCTTATTTAAAATTTTCACTGCAAAACAATGACTGAAACTAAAATATTCTTGAAAGTGTCTATCCTAAAGTACTTTTTGAGTGAAGTGAATCATGTGTTGTTTCTAGTGTATGCTTAAAATTACTCAGTAAAAGACCGTAGACCTTATCAGTTTCAAAGAACCAAATATTTATTAATCAACAATTAAGACAGTGAATCAACCCAAAACAAAATACAGTAAATAACATTATGTGAACTAAATAAAAACTATATACAATGAAACAGTGTGTGACGTTATTTAAAATAACAAATTTTTATTTTTTCTTTTTAATTTGTTCCAGCCACTGCTCTTTAGTGAGAGTTTCATTAGAGGGACAGTAAATTTGTCCTCTATATTGGCTGTGTCCTGTTGCAGCTATGCGAAACTGCCCACATTTTTTGCATGTGTTGTGCAAAACTTTGCGTGTCAGTTTACGAGGTTCTCTACCAGGGTGAACAGGGGCCGCTCTGGGAGCCAGAGCAGGAACCACAGCATAGCCAAGAGCAGGGGCCAGAGCAGGAGCCACAGCAGGAGCAGGTGGATGAGTGGGGGCTGCTCTTGGAGCTGGAGCAGGGGCCAGAGCAGGGCCCAGAACAGGAGCCGCAGCAGGAGCAGGTGGATGAGTGGCAAAGAAGATCACATGACCTTGTGAGGCCACTGGAGCAACTGTAACAAGCTGAGGCGTTTTGAGAGGAGCAGGGAGAAGCTGCCGCAATCCTGATGGATTTGTAGTACCGGTACATGTATCTGCAAATTGCAGCTTTCTTTTTAATTTAGCCTGTCCCACAGTACTAGATGGTAGATTGTATGTATGCACTGGTCCTGAAGGTGGTATGGCAGAATGGAGTGGTTTGTTTGCAGGCAGAACTGGGTCGGCAGCTGCAGAAAACCGGCTGGGAAGGTTTAGCCCTTGTTGCACCAAAGCCGTTTCCTGCCTTTTCACCCTTTTATTGTGCCACTGAACCAGGGTGGTGTAGCTCACATCCACCAGCTGCAATGTAGTCTGCTGCATGATAGCTCCGTTTGCTAAAATGAGCTGTCTGATCTTTCTGTAGTCCTGAAGGATCAGATCCCATCTTGAGACTGTGATTGTCCCTTTTTTTTTGGAGTACGATGAATCCTGCAAAGGCGAACAAAGATGGTCTCCACAAGGCGGCAGCAGTCTGGCCATTGAGTAGATGGAGCTGTGGTGGTTACGGCATGACGCTTCACACTTTCCACCCCAGGGGTAAATTCCTGCCTCTTTTTGGGGACCTAAACCTCCCAGTGTTCAGTTTATCTTGGTGTCGAGCAGCAAATACCACCCTCTGCTTGTCGAACTCCAGCAGGTTGTGCCATAAAGCAACAATGCTGCTCACCTAAACAGGAAATAACACAGTTGAACACGAGAACACAGCAATGTCCAAGTGATTTGAGGAGGATGCATATACGCAGCAAGCTACAACACATGTTACTGACCTCCTGGTTGCTCAGCACCAGAGATGTTTTGTTCCTCAGCTCCACCAGATACTCAGCCATGCTGTCCACTTTGTCCAGGCCTGGAACGCCTGACTCATCTAAACCCTAAGAAAACACAACCGACATATTAGTTAAATAACATTTTGTTCAAGTTGTCTTTTATTTATCTACTATTCTACAGTTTACTATGTATTCACACCTCTGAGATATGGCCAGCGATGGGAGGATGGGCGGAGGGAGCAGGCTGGGCGGAGGGAGCAGGATGTGAGGTGGCAGCTGGCTGGTGGATGGAGGGATCTGGCTGGATGGAAGGAGCAGGATGGGTAGAGGGAGCAAGATGGGTGGAGGAAGCAGGATGTGAGGTGGCAGCTGGCTGGTGGGTGGAGGGATCTGGCTGGATGGAGGGAGCAGGATGGGTGGAGGCGTCAAGCTGTGAGGTCAAAGAGAAAAGGGCATCATCTTGAAGTCCTGATAGCAGTAAGTTCAGAGCCTCCTCATCCACGAAGCCTTCATCTTCCTCTCCTTCACTTCCATCCACATCTTCCAGAAGATCTTCAGTCTCTTCTGAGTCAGGCTGTGGTTTTAGAGGCTCGCCCGTCTGACTTAACAGGTAGTCAACACCCAGCAGCTCACCTATGGAAAAATAAAACGAACACAGATAGCAAAACAGTTCTTTACTCTTTATACATATTAGTGACTCAGACATACAACAGTTTAACAAAACCATTTTTTTTCCCTTCACAGATATCATGTCGACTACCTGTGTATTTTGCTGGAGGTGTGAAGTTCGGGACGTATTCTCTTCCGAGCACCTTCAGGGTGTTGTTATTAATACACTGTGTCATGTCTCCAGCATATGTGAGAAGACATGACGGCTTGCTGGTCACTGCTGCAGTGCCCCGATCCTGGTTCCACCTGTTAAGACCTTCCAGGAGATAGAGCTGGAAATTCAGCAGATTAGCACTGGTTCCTGAAAAAAAAAAAAAAAAAGTTTATGCCTTAGAAAAATTGCTGGTTGATCCAGTTTTGATATCAAATACAGCTAAGTGTTGTAATCATGTTGAGAGTGACTTACCAGGAATAAACCTGTTCAGATGGCAGTGGAATGACTCGAGAGATGTTGATCCTCGTGCACAGCGGTAACTGGTGAGCTTGATGCCACTCTTGTTGATGCTGCTGACTTCAGTGTACAGCTGGATCCCTGGAACATCCTGGATACATTTAATGTGCCGTTTCTGCACACGCCATATGTGGTCCATCCTACTTCATCCAGCAGAGGAACACCCATCAGGTCTCTCCCTTTTGGACCCCTCAGCTCCTCCAGCAGCCGCTCTATCTGTACTACAGTTGCTCCCTCTCCCCGAGTCCTCCTACGGCAAAAAGTATTCAGCTCTTGTTTAGTAATTTGGCTGTCCACCATGAAGCTGGTTATACCAGGCCTCTGTTCTTGTTTGAGCTGCTCAGTTTTTGATCTGCGGAGAAGGTCGAGGTCCCCCGCATCCCACTCAAAGATGGCCGAAGACAGGGCCCTCATGAAAGCAGGATACAGGGGATGAGCATCTGTTGTACATCCCACAGCCAGCCGCCGCATGAAATGCCAAATGTCCAGTCGAATGTGGAGATCTGGCCACTCCCCAAACCTGGCCTGGAGCTTGCTCAGCCCCTCAGTCTTACAGCAGCCACAGTCGACGTACAGCACCTTTGGAGGTGCAACCTCAGCCCGGCGATACCGCTCCATCAGGCCAGCAGCCATCCTGTCCAGTCCAGGACCCTCCTGCACTGTCAGGACACTATTTAAGATTTGGCCCTTCTCGTTGCCCACAGAAGACACCCACAGAGCCGTGCCTTTGCCGTGTCCTGCCAGCTTCTTCGTGATCTACAATTAAACATATGAAATTAAATCTCACAGTTAGTCTTGTCTACAGTAATCACTGTGTGCCACAGATTTCATTGCATTTTTAATGTACTTTATACAATTGACATTTCACAAATAACTATAATAAAACGGGTGTATTTGTTTTAGAAATTAGGGAAAAAAATTGGTGTGATCTACCAAATCTACATAATTACATTATTACTAACCTTTTTGGTGGAGTCCATCTTTAATATGGTGCCCATGGTGGATGTGATGCTGGCCTTGATGTGGTCTATGCGTGACAGGATGTCTCTGCCATACACAGACAGCAACCAGCGATCAGTGGGGACATCAACGGGCTCTGGGGGTTCCTGGCACACAACTGGGAACAAGCTGGGCTGATTAACAAAGTTAGCGCACTCTTCAAAATAGTGCCCCAACCTATCCAGCCATTCCTCCCCATGGTTCTCTTTCAGCTGTTTCAGCAGCCGTGCAGAGCTGTTGCCCTGAGTCCGATCCCGCATCAGGCGAATGACACGTATGTCACAGGCATACCTGTAATTCAGATAAATACAGTATTTAGTGTATTACATATTATAAATATTAAAAGTAGAAATATAGTTATGAATATAATTATTATTTTTTTGACTCAAGTTACAATTTCACAAAAGGTTTTACTCACTTCCGGGTCAGGATAAGCCGGAACAGCTTTTGGTGCGGCAAGTCCAGCTGATCCCGGATGGTCTGGGACGTTGATAAATATGTGAGATTGCACCCACTGCACTTGAGTGTCTCCGTCACCAGCAGGTAAAACCTATCTATGTCCAGGACCTTCCGAGCCCTTTTGTGGATACCAGCACCTGTAAGATGCTTCCCACAAGCTCGGCAGAACACCCTGACCTTCCACTGATGGTAGGGCATCCACACCAGAAGCCGATGGGAAAAAAAACGATCAGGTGTTGGTGCCTGGTGGTAGATCAGGGCTGGCGCTGGAGGCTCATACCAGAGCTTCAAATCTGGCCGCAGTTTGCCAGAGCGAAAGAGTGTATTTGAGACCCATCTTTGGTCCTGCACAGGGATGGTTTTCCTCATTTCACTTGGCAAAAAGAAATAAGCTGCATCCCCTGCTGCCACTGACTGTAACTGGGATGTTGCAGGCTCCCCCTGAAAGCAATACAAGACATTTGGAAATCTGCATGAATATGCCTCTTTAAAGAAGACAGAGAACTCCATGACATTAATGAATACATACTGCTGTACTCCCAGATGAAACTGTCTCGCAGGTGTGTGCCGGAGTCCAGGAAGATGGAGCAATGCAAGGGCTACTCTCAGAGGATGGAGACAAGATAGGGGTCCTCACAGAGGATGGAGACGGGCTGGGTGTCTTCCGGGCCACCAAGTTGGGCTTCAGTGAATCAGAAATAGACCCACCAAAATGAGATTTAGTGAACTGAAATGACAAATGTACACTCATATAAAGTACATCCAATATGAGTCACAGTCTCCAAATAAGCATAAAACAGTGTTCTTCAAAAACTGTTATAGTTTGTTGGACAAGACAAAAGTAATCATATGAAGTATTTACCAGAGAGACAAAAACATTTACCATTGGCAAAGATAGAGGGGGCCTCAAGAAGGACCGTGGGGCTGGAGGTGGTGTTGTGTCCACAGCAGCAGCAGCAGCAGCATCAGCATCAGCAGATGGTGAAGCCATAGAGTGTTGGGTCACAGGAGGAGGAGGAGGAGGAGGAAGAGGAGGCTACAAAAACATATACATTCTAAGTGTAAAAGCCATCATTCACCAGACTTCGTTGTAAAATGACTAATAAGTGATTGTAATCAGATTTTATTTTAAACCAGTTTACCTTAGCAGAGTGAAAGCCACAGTCACAGGTCACAGACTCTCCAAACAGGGTGGTCTGACCTCGGGCCTGCATTGGGCATTTTTCTATCTGAAACAGTGCAGCAGCATCATCTTATTATTATGACAATTACTCATGTCTCTTTTTTGTTTATAGTGGCTTCACTTTACCTTCTGATAGAGATTGTGCCATTTCTTCTGCCTCGGGGCTGGTCTATTTCCAGCATTTGAAGGCCAAACACCAGTGCTGGCAAATGTCTTGAGCCTTGCCATCCACTCGTCATCTCCCAGACCTTTATGGCTCTTTGGCTTTGAGCTCATCTGAACATAACATCAGAAAAGAGGAGAATGAAACATAACAAAGAATTGATGCACTTTATACAGTTAACAATCAGTCAGACATGAAAGCATTAAAAAAATCAAAACCATATACTGTACAGTCAATTATCTATCTTTCCATCCATCCATCCATCCATCCATCCATCCATCCATCCATCCATCCATCCATCCATCCATCCATCCATCCATCTATCCATCCATCTATCTATCATCTATCTATCTATCTATCTATCTATCTATCTATCTATCTATCTATCTATCTATCTATCTATCTATCTATCTATCTATCTATCTATCTATCTATCTATCTATCTATCTATCTATCTATCTATCTATCTATCTATCTATCTATCTATCTATCTATCTATCTATCTATCTATCTATCTATCTATCTATCTATCTATCTATCTATCTATCTATCTATCTATCTATCTATCCATCTATCTATCTATCTATCTATCCATCCATCCATCTATCCATCCATCCATATCCATCCATCCATCCATCCATCCATCCATCTTTCCATCCATCTCCATCCATCCATCCATCCATCCATCTTTCCATCCATCCATCCATCTTTCTACAGTATATTAAAAGGTTACTACTATACTACAAAGTAAAATGTGTCATTAAAGTTTGATCAAAGAACGTGACATCATAATACCACTATCTATCTATCTATATTAAAAGGTTACGACTATACTATGAAGTAAAATGTGTCATTAACGTTTCATCAAAGAACGTGACATCATATTACAGCTTTTTTTTATTTAATCTATATGGTATATTATTTTTAGCTGATGTGAAACACACAAAAAATATGACGTTTCGTTTGTTTGCACGGAGATGAATGGATACTTACTGTAATTGCTTTTTAATTCGGCAGATTTGTTAGCTGTTGTTTGTTTGTTTTGCGCTGGGGGATGAGGAAGTGGGCTGGCCGAGTTCGAGTCTGAGCACGGTGACGCTACCTGGCTCACGTGATGACGCTACCTGGGCGGGGCGGTGGCGCAAGGGGCGTGCGGATAGGCTCGTGACGGTGATTGGCTCGGTCCATTGTGAGCTCGGACGGGGGTGATTGGCTCGGTCCATTGTGAGCTCGGACGGGGGTGATTGGCTCGTTCCATTGTGAGGTTGCTCACTAATGGCTGCAGCGTCCATTGTGAGAATGGAGAGGTGCGAAGCCTATTGGAGGAGAGAAATGGACGAACGTGCGCCAGGTAGCGCCATCCGACACATTAGTATACATTGTCAACTTCTCCTTTAAAACGAACCGCCCCCCACAAAATTCTGGCTACGCCCATGATTACGCCAAGCCCTGAGGCCAAGAAATCAATAGGCAGGGCTTGGCTAAAGCTTTTAGGAGCCTGCAGGACACCATGGCCTTATTTGAGGCTCAGGATGCTGATGTGGAGAGGTACGCCAGGGTTGCCAGGGCGATGATGGACTCTGTGGCCTGCCACCAGCAGATCCTGGAGGACAAAAAGAACGAGGCAGTGCAGAGCAGCATGATGAAGTACGTAAAGACGGTCTCAACAGCGCCTCCAGGATCAGCTTCAGCAGCAGAAGAAATGCCATCAACTTCTTCTGCAGCAAGCCAGGAGTCCATGGACACATCACCCTCTCCACTGTAATCATGCCTCCCTCCCCTGCACCCTCCCTAAAGGTAATGAAATGTTATTTTTATTTTTGCTTTTCTGTTTTGTTTTATGTTATAGCTACATCTATTCATCCACCTTTCTCTGCTCATGTCCACAGCCTCCTCCTCCTCCTTTCCACTCAACCAGCCTCAGCAACACCTCCTCCTCTTCAGCCAACAGACTCAGCATCAACCCCTCCTCCTCAGTCTATGACCTCCTACTCCCCTCACTGACCTGCACCTCCTCACTAACCAGCACAGTATCATCATAAAGGTAATGAAATGTTGTTGTTTTTTTGCTTTTCTTTTTTGTTTTATGTTATAGCTGCATCTATTCATCCACCTGCCTCTTGTCATGTCCACAGCCTCCAAAGCATCACTGAAAGGCCCCTCCTCCATCTTCATCCAACATCAGGACCAGAACTGCACCTGACCCTTCACATGCTGCCTCATCTTTCTGCAACATAATTTGAATAAAAGTAAGGACAACATGTTGTCTGTGTTTCATCTCTGTTTTTATTAAAGTTACAGTATGTTGCATCAGCTTAATGTTGACATCCACATGTCTGTGTTCTTTCAACAGCAAGACCTGCTGTGCTGTGCCCTCAGCCCTCTCCTCATGCTCCATCACTGACTAACATCAGGACAACATCTGCACCTGACCTGCCTATCTAGACTCACACGATCCCTTCATCCAGGGTTGAACAGCTTCCCTTCCTCAAGGGTTAAGCGGCTCCCCTGATCCAGCTTTGAGCAGCATCACCAACCACCCAATAAGCCTGTATACCGACTCTTCAAAAGTAAGGGCATTCTTCTTTTCTATGTTGTTTCTGTGCTGATTCTACCTTTTTATAGTTCCTGGACTGTACACTATGGCACTGTTTTTTTTTTTTTACAGTTTTTTTTTTACAGTTTTTTTAATTATTGAACGGGCTGTGCAGAACAGTACTGTTGTACTGTAAATACTGTACAGGTATGTGTTTTTGATGAATGTGTAGGGTACACTGTGTTAGCTAACCGTTTGTAAATAAAGTTCTGTGCATGTTTATGGACCAGTATGTACGTTTGTTCAGTCACATGTTGATAAATGGGTGTGCGGCGCAGCGTTAGCATACATTTTCCATCTTATGGCGAAAATCCGGTTTTACGAACGCCATGTGTAATGCATTCCGACTTATGGCGATTTTTGTGTTACGAACGGCCGTATAGGAACGGAACTTGTTCGTAAGTCGGGGACTACCTGTATGTGGTTGTGTAGTGTTGTGATTGTGTATATGTGGTTGTGTATATGTGGTTGTGTAGTGTTGTGATTGTGTATATGTGGTTGTGTACCGTATTTTCCGATGTATAGGTCGCAACTTTTTATGTTTTTTTCAAGGCCTGCGACCTATATATGGCTTGTTATCACTTTCGGCAAATCAAATGTTTAAATCCAGCTCATTTCACAATTACGTTCATTTATTAAGGAAAAGTTCAGCTCAGACATATATTTGCTATAATTTTTATCAAACAAATAATTGTTTTTAAGTGTTAATCTTCTTAAAAGCCTTGCTGTGCGCTCCTGTGGCAGACATTTGCAGCAGAGCTAAACGTAGGTGCGACCTATCTAGGGATTTTTCCAATCTATTGGTGATAATTGGACAATGCGACCTATACACAGGTGCGACCTATACACCAGAAAATACTGTACATGTGGTTATGTAGTGTTCCAGTGTGAATCATTCTCCTTTCTGTACTCTGTGTTTAGGAGACGGTAAAGTTCCCATGCACGTCATGTTCCTGCTTGTGACCGACATCATCAGCTTCTTTGGTCGTCCCAGTGTGGATCAGAGCACAGAAAACTCCTCACTCTCCTCCTCCAGTGGCACTGACTTCATCCTTTATTTTGGCATCATCTCCAACATCACTCTCATGCTGTTCATAGCTCAGGAGCGCTACCTGCTGGTTATGCATCCTCAGTGTGCCGCCTGCTTCACCAGGGTCAGGCAGTCACCTGTGGTGGCCCTGCTGGCGTGGGCCACCCCATTTTTTCATTCATTCATTCAACCTTTATTTAGTCAGGTAAATCTTTTGAACCTCATGGGCTCATTTACGAAAGCGACCTGCTAAAACTAAAGAACAATGAACAGCAGTGGTAGAATTTCCTTAAACAATAAACAATAAACAAACAAACAATAAACAATAGAAAACAAAAGAGAGAAAAAAACAAAAGAAAGTTTTTTTTTTTTTTTTTTAACAAAGTATCAAAAAACTAGCAAAACATTATAAGGTAGACGTATAAAATCAAAGACAGGAACAAATCTGCATTGGTTTTTGCCAGGATTCCAACAGATTCTGAAAACCATTTAGAGAAGTCAAGGTCGAGAGCTTCAGATCTTTTTGTAAGATATTCCATGAAGCAGGAGCAGAGTAGGAGAAGGCCCTTTTTCCAAGTTCAGTCCTCACTGACGGAACACTGCAGGTAATCATGTCCTGAGAGCGCACACTGTAGCTGCACTCACGCAAAGACATGTAGGAGGAGATGTATGAGGGCAGCAGACCAAGAAGTGATTTAAAGATGAAAATGTACCAGTGGAAGAGTCTGCGTGAGGTTAATGATGTCCAGTTAACCAGTGAATACAGGGTGCAGTGGTGGGTACGATAATCACAACCAGTTATGAATCTTAGTGCACCATGATAGACAACATCCAACATCCGCAGGGTGCTTGTAGGAGCATTCATGTAGAGAATGTCACCGTAATCAATGGAGGGAAGGAAAGTCACAGACACAAGGCGTTTCCTAACATTCAGTGATAGACATGATCTGTTTCTGAAAAAGAAACCCAGTTTAACTTTCAGTTTCTTCACTAGGTTTTCCACGTGGAGTTTAAAAGAGAGATGTGAATCAATCAGGATACCCAGATATTTATAGGAATCAACAAACTCAATAGGGACACCATTTGAAGATAAAATCAGAGGAGGATCTGCTGGAACCGCCTTCCTATTTGAAAAAAACATCCCTTTTGTTTTATCAGCATTTAGGACAAGTTTGAGACGGAACAAATCTGACTGGATGATGTCAAAAGCGGATTGCAGTAACTGGAAAGCCTTAGCAACTGTTTTAGCTCGGCAGTAAACAACTGTATCATCAGCATAGAAATGTAAGGATGCATCAGGGATGCAGTGACCTACATTAGCTATGTAGATTGTAAAGAGAGTGGGTCCTAAAACTGAGCCTTGTGGTACACCATTTTTAACTGTTAAATAGCTGGAAAAAGTACCGTTATGTTGAACACATTGCCTCCGATTGGAAAGATAGTTAGAAAACCAACCGATGGTGTGATCAGAGAAACCGATTTCTGAGAGCTTATGACACAGGATGTTATGATCCACAGTGTCAAAAGCTTTAGACAGGTCTAAGAAAAGTGCAGCACAATAGTCCTTAGCATCCAATGCTTCAACAACATCATTCAGAACCTTCAGAGAAGCAGTTGTTGTGCTGTGTTTTTTCCTGAAACCAGATTGATGAAGAGGTAAGATGTTAAATGAGTCCAGATAATTTTTGATCTGAGAGTTTATCAGTTTTTCTAGAACCTTGGCTAAGATGCAGAGTTTAGAGATCGGTCGATAATTGTTCAGTGAGGTGGGGTCACCTCCCTTCAGCAAAGGAAGAACAAAGGCTGTTTTCCAAGCATCCGGAATGGTGTTTTGGCTTATGGACAGATTAAAGATGTGGGTCACAGGGACTGTGATGATATGAGCAGCCAGCCTTAAGAAATAAGGTGGAAGTTCATCTGGACCTGCAGATTTTTTAGGATCAAGATCATTTAACAGTTTATTTACCTCACTGACTGAGAACGGAGAAAAAGAGAAGGTGTGATTAACAGATGGTTGACTTGTAGGAGGGATTTGATTTGTAGAAGTTTGATTATTAGATAAAGTGGCTGATTTTCCGTTTGTAACATTTGGCATCCTCACCCTCGCAGTGCTGCGTTACAACCTCTGGTTCGCTGCAGCTCTGCTCGCTCCTTTCCCTTTCCTCCTCTTTTTTGCTGTGGATGCTTGGAGGGTCCTCCACTGCTCCCAAGCCAACGCTCCAAGCCCTGAAAGAAGGAGGACCGTATGGGGCATCGGAGCTATTTGGGCCAACTACACTTTCCTCTACGCTCCCTTTATCCTCAGTGTACTTTTGGAGGCTCTGTCCTTTAAAGAACAAGTGCGCTACCTGGGACTGGTGTCGCACCTGCTGCTCTACCTCAGCCCTCTGGTGGATCCATTCCTTTATCTATACATGACTAAGGTGCTGTTGGCTTTACCCTGCTGCCAGAACTTAAGAAAGAAAGAGAGCATGAGACCCACTGTAGACACTGTGGCTGAAGCTGTAGAGACAAGACTCTGAAGACATTGTCGCACATGAAGATCTTTAACTTTACTCAGTCTTGTTTGGACAACTTTAGGTTTGTAGAACAAAAAATAATTTCTGTTTCACAAATTGCAAAGCTATAGCTCTGAAGATGTAGCTTTTAAAAGTCGAACGCACTCTGACACAAATCTGGTCCAACCGGAGGACAGAGACAAGTGGTGCTACTAACGGTGCAGAGACATGGGCAACATGCCAAAGAAACCTCCATCACGTCTATCAGCACCATCTCAGCTCCATCCTGCACGTCCACTGGACTGTTAGGTGCGTTCAAATCATCTGGAGCAGGCTCCTGTGAATAAACGTTTGACTCAGTTTAAAAGTGTATTTAATACACGTGAGGCACAAAATGCAGCACAGGGCCGTCAGGGCTACACACTCTTTTCTTCAGAGCTGGTCACACCTCCAGCAAGTGGTCGTCATTATCGCTGACACGTCTGAGGCAGTCGTGGCCACAGTGTTTCAAAACATCCTGATGCATGCTCAACGAGTCGGCGGGGGAGAGGGTGGACTCCAGAAACCACCTGAGCACCATCAAACTGGTGCAGCCACTCAGTACTTATAAGACAGAGTTTGTTGCAGCTCCTCTGACTGATGAGGTCTTTTGGATAAAAGATGAAACGTTTCATCAAAAAGAAACCGTCCAGAGGACCTGACTCAACTTTGTTGGATTTTCTACCTGGATTATTGAGCATGAATCAGGATGTTTGATGAAATGGTTTAAAAAAAAAAAAAAAACTTCCTCTAATGTATGTCTTGTTTGTTCCTCATTCCATTAATAGACAATAGAAAATATTGATGTTTTAGTACTTTTATTGTATATTGTTGAGGCAACAAACCACATATCTGGGGTGGGGGTGGTGGCTGGGGGTGCACATTAATGATCGATGTATGATCAGGGACCCCAAGGCTCATAAAAACAAAGGCACACACACACACACACACACACACTAGGGGTGCAAATCTTTCAGTGTCTGGAGAATCGATTCAATTCCAATTTTTGGTGTCATGATTGGATTCAAAATCGATTTTTCGATTCAGAAACCATTTTTGATTCAGAAAAGATTTTTCTATTAAAGGGGACCACACATGCAAAATTCACTTTTTAATGTTTTTTTACTCAACTTTGGGTATTTACTTCATAAAAAAACAGTCCTTGTGCCAAAAAAATGCACCCAGTGGTTTATTTACTCTAAGTAGATTTATTTTACTGTGATAATTACGTTTCGTTTTAAAATACTCTCGCATGTTACGTCACAAGCGAGAGAGGACAACCCACCCCAACCTGAGTCCAGCCCCTCACCTAGCAACCCCTGGTTAGGCTCAACCCACTTCTGTATTAAACACCTGACTGTTGTTTTTCATGATTTCATCTCATCTTTTGTTTATATGTTCTTAATTTCATGTGTACAGCACTTTGTTGCAGCTGTGTTTTTTTAAATGGCTTTATAAATAAAGTATAATTGTTATTTTTATGTTTTAGTTCAATTTTTAGTGTATTTGCGATCGCTCCCAACGCGCAGCCGGCAAAAATTAAACGAGCGGACCCCCGGCGTAGGGACCTGCGGCAACGGGACCCTCTTCTGGCGCGATGGAGCGGAGCTTCAACTGTACAGCCTCGCTGCTGCCTCGCAGCAGCCTCGCAGCAGCGAGGACCTTCTCCTTACGGATTAATTTACGGGAGACACTTGGTGAACTTTGTGTTGTCTTGACTGGAACAGCGATAACTCCCAAAATCGCCGCGTGCAACGAGCGGAGCTGGCGAACACCGGAAGAGGAACAAGCTAACATTAGCATCGGATTCGGGTGGTCTAATGCTAAAAGGAGCAGCAAATTGCGGCGCGCTCAGACGGGTTTCGGTAAGTTATCTTAAGCTAGCACTAACAGTAAGTCAAATGAGTAATAAAAAAAGAGCTAATTTTAAAACAACAACACATTACAGATACTGGCTGTTACAGAGGGCGTAAACAGATCGTTGAAGGGCGTGGACTTCAGAACTCAGTATCAGAAACCGGTCGTTCAAAACGAAAGTTAAAAATGGCAGAATTAAAAAGGGTATAATTAATTATCTAAGAATTATTTTGTGTATTAAAATGAATTAATATTGTCAAGATAGCACACAGAAATAACATAAAAAATTTAAATACTTACATGTGGTCCCCTTTAAAATGGTCATAAATTTAGTTTCAGTTTTGTAACTGACAAGCTGAAAATAATAAACAACAATATAAACGAATAGAACATTTATTTAAAACAATATGTAACCCAGGGTAAAATTCAAATGCCCTTAATGGTGAAATTGCTTTTAATCCCGCCTCTGCTGCTTCATTGGTTAGAGTGACAGTCAGTCACACAGTGCATTCAGCCAATCAGCCACACCTGAGGTGGTTTTTCAGGCCTACTCCAGCTTTCCCAGTCAGGTGTGAAGGGGAGAGCTGGAGACAAGGGAGCTACAGGTTTGTGCTTTTAAAAATTCTGTTTATCTCTTTGTTTGTATTCAATTTTAAACTCACAATATAAAAATCATGTAGATCTGAACACCCAGTGAACTTGGAGCCATCAAGTTGTCATGCACTGAATTATATATGGAATTGGTGAGTAGGTCACATGCTTAAGCCCTCGTTTCATTGCGGACGATGGGCCAGCCAATACACAAACCAGTCGAACACGTGACATGTCCGCTCCTCAGAGAGGCAAGCTGACAGAGTCTGACGATGGGGAGGCTGCTTCAGATGCCCTCAGGCAGCCACGTACTTCACACCTCCACAACAGTGACTGTATTCAGCATGCTGTTGTTGAAAACAGGTCAGAGCCGAATCAGATTTCTCCTCCTGTTTTTCGAGGAGAACTGAGCTCTTTATCACCAAACGATCTAAAGTCTGCCAAACTAAAAGGAACACCCCCACGCTCTCACGGCGCGGCCGCTCCTTTGTTATTAACGAGGGACACGCATTGTCCAAGCAACAATCAGATGGCACGTCACCTCCCGTTTTGTTCTGATTCAAATCTGCTTTCAAAGATAACTCTCCCAGAGGGTGAAACACAAGCCTCGGTTGGTTTATCTGGTACCACTGCTCCATTAAAGCCAAGGACCAGTAGACTAGATCATCTCAGAAAACGGATTGGAATTAGAAGATCTGCTCGTTTACGTGACTCACAGTCTCACAGCAGGACTCCAGACTTGGAGGAGGAAAATAGACTTTATGCTCCAAACCTGTCTAATGAGGATGACGGGTTACATCATCCCTCAATTAACCCTGAGCAGGGTAACTGGGAAGCACATCAGCAAGGAGGCCTCCTTCCCAATCTGGTTGACCCCCAGAGGTTAACAACCTCTGTGTCACCAGAAGGAGCAGTACAAACACCTAGGCCAGGAACTGCCAAAAGTCTCAGCTTGTTGGCTGAAAAGGACAGGTTGATGGCGTCAGGCTTGCCTGAAAATGTGGTATTGACCATACAAAATGCCCGTGCTGGATCAACACAATCTTTATACGCACAAAAGTGGCGTATTTTTGAAGCCTGGTGCGCAGAAAGAAATATTATTTCTTATGCATGCGACTTGGCTCAGCTCCTGACCTTCCTTCAGGATTTACTGGAAAAAGGTTGTTCTTATTCAACGATTAAAGTTTTCCTATCATCGATTTCAGCCTGTCATGAAGGCTGGGGACATAGGACGCCTGGAGCAAATCCAATCATAATAAGATTTATGAAGGGTGTCCTTCGGACTAAACCACCCAGCAGGACCCTGACTCCTGGTTGGGATCTTGGCCTGGTCCTAGGGACCCTCAGCAACTCTCCATTTGAGCCACTGAGCGAGGTTAAAGAGCAACTCCACACCCTGTGGATCGGTAACTCCTCCTTCCAAAATCTCCCTGAAAATGGGCGTGTCGAGAGACAAGGAGGGGTGGAGGTAGAGTTGTGCTTTTGTTCACGCCTCCACCTGCAACAACCTAAAACAAATTAAACCTCTAGCCAACAACATACACCAAGCAACAACAAAGAATAAACATGTAGATGTATTTATCTATTCCACCCATTCCATCCAAAACCAAAGGCCTAAAAAAATGAAAATGAAAAGAAAAATAAAACCGCTTGTCAGGAGTGAAATGCAGCACTTCCATATAAGGTATGCACTTCTCATCTCTGCAGGGGATTGGCTCTGCTTGAACCACCTGTGTGACATCACACATGAGCAGACATGTCACACATGAGCGTTTGCACAAATAAGAAAATTAAGGTGTAATCCACCAGTTCAACCCATAGAACTACCGTAAACACATTTTTAGACCAAATATTGCCAAATATTGCCAATTTACACAGATATGCACAATTATGTGAGAATAAACACAGCCATAGTGCTAGATAACATTTTAAACACATTCTAGGGAGTTTATCAGCTAAAAAAAGTTAATTTTGGGTTTAGTCGCACTTTAAGATAGATTTACTATCTTATAAGACTGCTCTACTCCTGGCACTTTGCTCGGCGAAACGCGTGGGTGACCTCCACGCTAGGGCTGCAACTAACGATTATTTCAATAATCGATTAATCGGTCGATTATTTTTTCGATGAATCGGCAAAAAAAGAAACAAGTTTTAATTATCACCTCTTTATTCCAAAATTTGACTGACATATCAAATCGCACAAAAAACAGGTTGCTACTTGACTATTCTGTTAGTAAAATATTGAATAATTAAAAAATAAAGTTAGTCAAATAGCTTCAATAAAAAATAAATGTACACAAACATATATACAAATGTATGCTTTATACCTGCACAATATGTAGCTACTTTGTAAAATGTGTTCTTGAGGGACGAGTGTAACCTGGATTAAAGGTGTGGATTGTTTTAACCTGGATGGAGCAGCTGTGGCTGAGTTGTTAGAGCAGTCGTCCTCCAATGCAAGAGTTACCATACCATACCATACCATTTTATTTATAAAGCACTTTAAACAGGAACAAGTCCACACCAAAGTGCTGGACTAACAAAACACGCAACAGGCAACACAGACAATGAAGTACAAAACGAAAAACATAAAAAATCCACCAGCAGTCACATGCCGAAGTGTCTATGGGCAAGACACTGAACCCCATGTTTGTGCCCCATTGGTGTATGAATGTAAGCTAAAGCTCTGATTAGTCTCTTTAGAATGATTTGTTCAATTAGCTTTGTAATCTAGTAGAGTGCTGTATGAATGGGTAAATGAGGACATGTAGTATCAGTTAGATAGAAAGGCACTATATAAGTACAGTACAGTCCATTTACCATTACAAGTGTGGATCATTGTAACCTGGGTTAAAAGTGGGTGTCATGGCAGTGAAGTCTTCGTCTTCAACCATCGACAGAGGCCTCATGTCAGTGACGTTCATGCAAGGATCTTTCAGTCTCTGCTGCTTGCTGTGGTGTGCATGATGTCTGTCCATCGTGAAGGCTGTCATAGTTTGTTGTTGTTTTCTGGAATGAGAGAGAGTTTATATGTATTATAGCATAATTTACAGTAACTCAAGAAATGCCTTGTTTCACTTACAGTGCTAGGTTAAACACACACACACACAAATATAAAATACTAATTACACACACTTGAGTAGATGAAATAAATTACTGTAATTTATTCCGGTTTAAATGCAATTCATCCTTCCATACAATGCAATGTCTTCAGAATTTGCCAGCAAATTAAAAGTTGAAGCTAAATCATTAAATTATCACCATCTTTGTGTTAGATTTATTTATAAATCACATTTAAACACTGCTTGTACAGGTACATTAAAAATAAAAACACACACATTCTCTGTCACAGCTAAGAAACAAGCAGCAGCTGCTACCAGACACTGACATTACGTTTTCTCACTTTGAAACAGAACAAATATGGTTTCATGTAGAGACTTACCTGCTGTGCGGTGAAGTTAGTTTACAACTCCGTCATGTTTACGTTTCATCCGCGTGTTTATCTCGTGTCGCGTCGTCACTTTTGAAAGCTTTTTTTTATCTTTATGAAGCGTCACTCCCAAACGTTGGAGGACTTACAGTTTTCTCGGCGTCGCGTCGTTCATTTGTAAAATAGACTTTGAAAACAGTCTCTGTTCTCCTCCCTCGTCGCTCTGTTCAGAAGCCACACACACGCACTCAGCGCGCTGCAGAGATTTTTTTTTTCAAACTTTATTCAGTCAGCCAGCTTTGACAAAGCTCTACCGGTGAACAAAACGGCTCCGCGCCGCCGTGAAAGAAGCATAATCGCGCGACACAACGAATCGATGATGAAATTCGTTGCCAATGCTTTTAAAAAATCGATTTTTATCGATTTTATCGATTCGTTGTTGCAGCCCTACTCCACGCATTATCTGTACACCCAATGTGTACCAGATTCGCCCCTGACGGGTCAAAGGTCACACTAAGGCCTAATCCTGTATACACTCCCAAGGTCGTGACTCTGAACCATAGGAGTCTAGACTTTGATCTCTTCTCTTTTCCACCTACCCCTGTCCTCACTCAGGAACAGGAAAGGCTACAGGCTCCCTGCCCAGTGAGGGCTTTACGCACCTACATGCAGAGAACAGCCGAATGGAGGAAAACAAACCAACTGTTTGTCTGCTTTGCAGCACCTGCTACTGGGAGAGCCCTATCAAAACAACGCCTCTCACATTGGGTGACTGAGGCCATTAAAAGGGCCTACAGTAACAACGGTCAACAGGTGCCCTCTGGAGTGCATGCTCACTCCACTAAGGGCTTGGCTACTTCCTGATCATCAGTGGTGGGCAACGCTAATCCATAAATTAGTTCCGCAATTTCTAAAGCGCTTATTAAGTTATTTAGGTCCACAATTTCAAAAGCGCAAATGTCTTATGAAAATTAGGGGAAGCTAATTCTAAACCGCTATTTAAATTCAACAACTGGTACCCAGCAAGTTATGCAATATTTACATTACACTGCCAACTAGCAGTGCATGAATTGTTATACACCTTTATCCTACCTCTTAACCCCGATTCGCTCGGGATGTCATCTCCTACAATACACCTTTCGCTCATGGTCCAAAAATTTTAAAGTTTAATGTGTTGAGGATTGCTATTTCGGCTGCTTCTTTGTCTTTTTCTTTTGTTTATTGTAGATTTTTCATTAAAAATGCATCAATAAAGTTATTTTAACAGTTTTCTGGAAAACTGAAGCGCTTGCAATGCATTATGGGCACATGACGAAAGCAAAGCACGGAACCAAACCTTGCCATGCTGTTGCTCCATTTGATCACTAGATGTCTGTCTTCATCAGCATAACAGCTTTAAAGGGGACCACATGTAAGTATTTAAAATTTTTATGTTATTTCTGTGTGCTATCTTGACAATATTAATTCATTTTAATACACAAAATAATTCTTAGATAATTAATTATACCCTTTTTAATTCTGCCATTTTTAACTTTCGTTTTGAACGACCGGTTTCTGATACTGAGTTCTGAAGTCCACGCCCTTCAAAGATCTGTTTACGCCCTCTGTAACAGCCAGTATCTGTAATGTGTTGTTGTTTTAAAATTAGCTCTTTTTTTATTACTCATTTGACTTACTGTTAGTGCTAGCTTAAGATAACTTACCGAAACCCGTCTGAGCGCGCCGCAATTTGCTGCTCCTTTTAGCATTAGACCACCCGAATCCGATGCTAATGTTAGCTTGTTCCTCTTCCGGTGTTCGCCAGCTCCGCTCGTTGCACGCGGAGATTTTGGGAGTTATCGCTGTTCCAGTCAAGACAACACAAAGTTCACCAAGTGTCTCCCGTAAATTAATCCGTAAGGAGAAGGTCCTCGCTGCTGCGAGGCTGCTGCGAGGGCAGCAGCGAGGCTGTACAGTTGAAGCTCCGCTCCATCGCGCCAGAAGAGGGTCCCGTTGCCGCAGGTCCCTACGCCGGGGGTCCGCTCGTTTAATTTTTGCCGGCTGCGCGTTGGGAGCGATCGCAAATACACTAAAAATTGAACTAAAACATAAAAATAACAATTATACTTTATTTATAAAGCCATTTAAAAAAACACAGCTGCAACAAAGTGCTGTACACATGAAATTAAGAACATATAAACAAAAGATGAGATGAAATCATGAAAAACAACAGTCATGTGTTTAATACAGAAGTGGGTTGAGCCTAACCAGGGGTTGCTAGGTGAGGGGCTGGACTCAGGTTGGGGTGGGTTGTCCTCTCTCGCTTGTGACGTAACATGCGAGAGTATTTTAAAACGAACCGTTTTTATCACAGACAAATAAATCTACTTAGAGTAAATAAACCACTGGGTGCATTTCTTTGGCCTTAGGACTGTTTTTTTATGAAGTACATACCCAAAGTTGAGTAAAAAAAACATTAAAAAGTGAATTTTGCATGTGTGGTCCCCTTTAAATAATTTCTTTTCATTCATTCAACCTGTATTTTATTTTAAAAATAATTTCTGCAGTGTTAATTCAATTAACACTGCAGAATCATTTATGATGTTCAAAAAAGCTTTCAGTGTGTAACTTTTATTACTTTGGTATTTTAGTATGTAGCATTTTTATTTCCATTGCCTCCTTTTTATTGCTGTTATTCTATTTTCACTGATTTATTGTACCGGTTTTTATATTTTCTGTCCTGTTAAGCACCTTGGTCAATGCAAAGCATTGTAGGAAGGTGCTATACAAATAAAGTTTATTACATTATCGTTTATTATTTAATGATTTATTTTTTATTACTTGGAAATAAAATGTGGTTATTAAGACATGTAAATTATAGCAAGTATAAAATTACCAGTAAATCTTTTTAAAGGGCCGTATACACTGACTGCATTTATCATAACGTCTGATATTTAAATGTCAGCTTGTTCTATTGTTTTTTTATTTTTTTAAGTACAGTATTTGAAACAGCAGTGAAAACAACATTTGTGTGGGGGAACACTCATTTATTTGCAATAATAATAAAGTAAATCTACATGTAGCATATAGAACTTCAACTTACATGTCATTCTAGTAAAAACAATATATATGCCCTAAAGTTTTCATCAACTTTAATGGGTACATCCTGTCAGCATCTACACTTGCTACCAAGTTGAAAGTATGGGCGGCACACTTCATGTGTACGGGCAGGTTGCGGTCCACGCCACTGGGCTCATCGAGGATGGCATCAACAGAGATGTACTCCACGTCATCGTGCCAAGCCTCTGGATCTGCATCCTGGATGATCTCATCATCTGTATCACCAGCAGACTCACAAATGTCTGGCAAGAGTTCAGCCTCTGTACCAAACTGTACAAAGGCCTTCACAAAGTTTTTTGCATTGTCCACTGTAGTCCTGATCACCTTGTGTTGTAGGTTGAACTTATAATGAGTGTCCACCATAGCCTGAGCAAGAACATCAAAGGTGCGGTGTCCTTTGATTCTCGTACAGGCCAGGACAGCGTGTTGTCTTGCACGGGTCTCAGGGTCCAGCCAATGTGCCGTCATCCCCAGGTACGACTTGTTGTGGGCAGACCAGCAGTCTGCAGTAGTTGCAATCCATGGGATGTTCTCGAGCAATCTGTATACAAAAATAATGCATTATTAAATAAATTTGTAACACACACACACACACACACACACACACACACAATTAACTGATTGGCATGATCAAAACTTTGTTAACTCACTGGAAATATAAAAAAGCAAGGCCTTTTTGCTCAAATTCAATTATTTTGTGCTTCTGCTCAGAAAGGTGCTTGCTTCAAAATATTATTTAAATATTACAATTCAGAAAGTTGATAAATGACACATAGATGAAACATATATTCATATTTTGACAAAAAAGAAAAGCTATTATTGCAAATGTTTTTTGTCAAAAACCCTAACCCTAACCCCCCCTCCCCACAATAAGCAGCTAGTGTTTTGACTCACTAAAAGTACATAGAATTTTCATTCAACTTGTCTTTCGAGTCAAAATGAAATAGTCCTTCAGGTGGGGCCACGGGTGAGACTCTACGCTCTCTTCGGTGACTTCCTCAGCCACAGCTGATGAAGATCCTTCTTCCACACGTGGTTCATCCACAGGCCGCTGAGAAACATCCATAAGTTGTTCACCCTCCATGTTAAAAACTTCGTCTGACTCACTCTTCGAAACAAGCAATAAGGCTACAGAGAAACACACCGGCTGCTAACTGGCTGCTAACATGATTTGACCAATCATGTCTTGTCACATGACAGGTAATAGCCAATAGGGCCCCTCAGGGCAGGCCCCGCTCTTAAATCAACCAACCGGACGACTGCTCACGGACCCAACTCATCCTCGCTCCCTCGTCATATATTGATGATAAGGGTCAGTGTCCCTCCGCGTCGCATACTTGACGCGTCGGGTCGCCCCTTCTCGTCATTATTTGGTGTGCACGGTAATGTTAAGTTGTGAGCTTCTCTTCCGGTTTGGATAGTGAAGCACTTTCATGTTTACTAATTTTTTTACGTATTTTTTATGAACAGGAATGATTTTTCTGGCAAAATTTAAACGTTAAGCCCAACCTTATAACAAACCCTAAACTTAACCATTCACCTTTTATTTGACCCTTGAACCCCAAACAAACCAATGAGAGCACGCTGCACACCAAAAATGACGAGAAGGGGCAACCCGACGCATCAAGTATGTGACGCGGAGGGACGGGTGACCCTTATCATCGGTATATGACGAGTAGGGAGTGAGGACATGTTGCACAAACAGAACAGCAGGTCTTAAAACAAATAACTGAAACATTCTTGAGTGTTTCTGTTTTTCAGTCAACAACATTATTGTGTAAGACAAATACTTTTGCAGGGAGTGAACACAGATGGAGCTATATTTGCAAAGTACATGCTTCTCAAGTTTAAATGATCAACATTAACTTACTTCTAACAGTCGGGTCGTGGGGGCAACAGCTTGATAAGGGAGGTCCAGACATCTCTTTCCACAGTCACCTCTTCCAGCTCTTCTTGGAGCACCCCAAGGCATTCCCAGGCCAACCGAGAGACGTGGTTTCTCCATTGTGTCTTCCCCAGGGTCTCCTGCCAGTCAGACATGCCCGAAGCACCCAGGGTCATCCTTACCAGATGCCTCAACCACCTCCACTGGCTCCTCTTGATGTGGAGGAGTGGTTCTACTCCGGGTCTCTCCCAGATAACTGAACTTCTCAACCTATCTCTAAGGGAGAGTCCAGCTACCCTGCGTAAGAAAATCATTTCAACCGTCTGTATCCACAATCTCATTCTTTTGGTCGCTACCCAGACCTTGTGACCATAGGTAAGGGTACTAGGAACATAGACTGACTGGTAAACAGAGAGCTTTGCCTTACAGCTCAGCTCCCTCTTCACCACAACGGACCGGTACAGAGTCTGCAATACTTCAGACGCTGCACCAATCCATCTGCCAATCTCACGCTCCATTCTTCCCTCACTCAGGAACTAAACCCCCAAGATACTTGAACTCCTCCACTTGAGGCAGAACCTCACCCTCGACGTTCTGAATTTAAATCTAAATATGCAAGATGGCTGCTGAGGCTAATTTCAAATGGGTATAACTCATCTGTTTTTAAAGCTACAGGTTGTCCCCAACTTACGACGGCCTCGACTTACGATGTTTTGGACTTACGAACGAGCTTACGAACAGTACTGTTGTACAGTAAATACAGCACTGGTATGTGTTTTTAGATGAAAGTGTGTTAGCTAACCCTTTGTAAATAAAGTTCTGTGCATGTTTGTGGACCAGTATGTATGCTTGTTCAGTCTCATGTTGATAAACGGGTGTGCGGCGCAGCGTTAGCATGCATTTTTCGACTTACGGCTAAAAATCCGGTTTTGCGAACGCCACGTGTAATGCGTTCCTACTTAACGAATTTTCGGGTTACGAACGGTGCGTAGGAACGGAACTCGTTCGTAAGTCGGGGACCACCGTATTTACTTTAAATTTGCTGTATTTGTACCTGAGAGCTAACCCCAACACATATTACTGTCAAATCAAAAATTTAAAATGGGCGCAACATGGCAGTCCCTGTCAAAGTTTCTCCAGGGACAACTTGCTACTTGAAATCTGTTCATTAGTTGGCTCTAAGTTACAAGCAAACTTAAAAAAGATAACACTTAGTGTTGAGTCTCAGATACTAAGACTCCAGATTTTTTTGTTTATTTATTTATTGTTTATTCATTTCAAATTTTAAAAATACAAAAGAACAAAAAAAAATTACAAAATGATATAGAAAAATAAAGAACAAATTTAAAATGAAAGGAAGCAGAAGAAGAAAATAATCTTAAAATATATGCCCCTTTTTGTAAAAACAAAATTCCATTCAAACAATCAATTCAAACAAAATTTATCCATAAACCATATTTACAACTCATAATTTAGAGATTTTAAGTATATAACATTTACACATAACTTTTCAACAATCTATTCTTAATCATTTTCTTAAATACAGACATTGACTGTGCAACTTTAACATTATAGTCCAATCCATTCCATATACCAATTCCATGTATTAAAGTAAAACGACCCTTTAAACTTGTTCTATATTGTGGTTTAACAAAAATATCTGTACCCTTTAAATTATAACAACTTATCCTTTTTACAAAAAGCTTTTGAATATTTGAAGGTAGAGTGTTATTTTGTGCTTTATACAATAGTAAAAAAATATTATATTCCACCAAATCATAAAATCCTAGTAACTTCAATTTATAAAACAATACACCAGATGGATGATGATAATGCGTTCTAGTTATTATCCTTAAAGCTCTTTTCTGTAAAACAAAAATAGGTTTCGTTGTAGTTTTCCATGCTGTACCCCAGATTTCAACTCAATAAATTTTAGCTATGTGAGTAAAAATGACATTGCCAGTAGCTTTTGTCACCATATTGCATTGAGCTTGCTTCATAAGTTAATGAGTTGTGTATGTAGTCATTAGAGATACATAGCCTGTTCACGGTTTTAAAAGGTATTTGTTAATACAACACAAACACAACAGACACAAGCAAAAAAAAAAAAGCCTTTTTGCTTTCATCAGGAGGCGATCATACAAAAAAAGCAACGTCCTTCCACTTGTTTGGCTTTGTATGGGCAGTAAATACACAATCTGCCAATGAGAATGTAAACAGGAAGGGGAAAAGGGAAAACCGTAGTAGTCGGGCATAGTAATGTCCCATTCTGCAGAGTCAGCATTCTTGTACCCATCACCACTCAGTCCTCTGTTTCTCTTAGTGGCTTTCTCTTAATAACAAATGCACTTTCCCTCTCCTGTTCACCCCCCTCGCCCCCACTTTTATTTTATGTCCATCCTCTACTACGCCCGCTGCCCTTCTCATTCTGCATCCTCCCTCTCTGTCCTGTAAAGAGACTCAGTGTCCAGATGAGGGGAGGACAGAGCTGGAGCCGGAGAGCATCCGTCATTCATCCCCTCTCCCTCCCGTTTCCATCCTCCTGCCCTCCCTTCCCTGCCGCAGCTCTGATCGCTGCACTTCCCTGCGCTCGGAGATGTGAAGCACATACCGAGTGCTCGCTGCAGCCCAAATCATCCAGGTGGAGCGTGACAGAAAAGGTGGACTTTTCATAAAGAGGAGAAAGGTGGAGGGCAACCCTCAGCATCACTGGTCCCCATTCCTTGGGATGGCTTGTAAGAAACAAACAAAACAACAGAATGGGACTGTTTTCCCATCAGATGAGGCTCTACTACTTACTGCTGTTTGACTTTATGCTATCGGACAGAAGAATTCCCAAATTCCGCGTTCTTTCTTCGATTCTTGATGTGGACCTGGGTTGTCACCGGATTGGCTGGGCTTTGAATGTGGATTAGAATGCCGATGAGGAGAACTTGAGCTTCGGGACGTTGTTGCTCTAACAGGAGCATGTGGACATGTTTGGTTTCTCCAAGAAGCCAAAGCTGTCTGGGTGAGTGCATGCATTGATTTTTACACTTAAGGAGTCCCTCGTTGGCAAAGGGCAACATTTAGTCAAGGTGAGCTCTGGATATTTGGTGAATAAGCAAGGTTCCCCAAAGATAAATGGATCCCGTCATCTAAAAAGTTTAAAAACCTTTAAGAGTATCCAACCAGACTTAAGGACGAGGTGTAACAATTGGTTTTCTATGGGTTTTCCACCGATATACTATTGTACCGTCATATGCAGGTGGAAGCTGGGTTATTACCAAAGTTATCACCAAAAAAGATGGGCAGTAATTATTGAAAAGGATGGTTCCAAAATTGAGCCGGTAGAAATCAAAGAAATGTAGAAAGTTCTGAAATCAGAAGTTGGTTTTAAATCTCCGTACCTCTTCTTGCAACTGTTACATGGAACAGTCCAAGGAGCATTTCAGGTCTCGGTTCACTAAATGTTTGTTCTAAAGGTAAATGCCTGTTTTCACCCGTTTGTAAAGTATCTGATGGCACGGTGGCTCAGTTGGTAAAGCTGTTGCCTCTCAGCGAGAAGGTTACCGGTTCAAATCCTGGCTGGGGGGAGGCTTTCTGGAGTTTGCTTGTTTTCTCCATGCATGCATGGATTTTCTCTGGGTACTCCGGTTTCCTCCCACAGACCAAAAACATGCATGTTAGGCTGAATGGTAACTCTAAATTGTCCCTAGGCGTGTGTGAGAGTGAAAGAGTGATTGTTTGTCTCGTTTGTCTCTGTGTCCCTGCAATGGACTTGAGACCTGTCCTGGGTGTCCCCCACCTCTCGCATAGTGATAGCTGGAAATGGGCACCAGTGACCCAAAAAGGAAGAAGCGGACAAAAGATTATGGTTGGATGGATATAAAGAGTGTTTTCTTGACTTGTAGCTGCCATTCATCAAATGCAGTGTAGCTTATTTGTCTTAAAGGAAGAAACAGGCCAAGTTTGCTTTACTACTACCATATTTTCCACCGTACACGTCGCACCGCCATATAAGTTGCACCAGTCCAAATATGTCTAATGAAGTGGAAAAAAACATGAATACAGTATGTCACTTCGCCGTATAAGTCGCATCTATTATGCGTCACCGCTGATGTGTCACGTTTGTTATTTGTCACCACTGACAACCCGGAAATGTGGGCCGGTGTTGTGCCAAAAATCAAATGGCTACCAAATTGCGGCTGTGGGATAGTGCACGGGAGGACTTAAACAAGAATTTAACAAGAATAAAACTTAAAAACAACTATTTGTTTGCTCGACATTCTAGCAAAGGTGTGTCTCAGTTGAACTTTTCCTTAATAAATGCACTTTGACGGTCAAGTCAGCTGCATTTCACCTGGGTGGCGGGCGTATTGAAATGCAGCTGGTTTTACGTTTGCTCCTGGAGTCCTGGAGCGAGACAAAGGTAGTTTTGTATGGCAAGCCAAGTGACTCATTAATAGTGACTTTTACCTATTAATGAGACACTTTGTTTGCCATATTATTAGAAGGCCCTCTAGTGGCTGAAAATGGTAGTGTTCAATATTTTCCATGTCGGAATGAATGAAATTGTCAGATCTCAGCCAAAAATTGGGTTATAAATACAGGTGGTCCCCGAGTTACGACGCAGTTCCGTTCCTACGCCCGTTCTTAAGACGGAAATCGTTGTAAGTCGGAAAATACGTCCACCTCATAGGTACAGTACTTTACTTTACCAAGCACTTAGCCTATCCTAACACATTACCCTACATAATTATCAAAAACCACTTACATTTAAGAGACATAATGAAGGAAAAAAGAGTTAATAACCTACTGGTATGCTGGTGACCGTCTGTTAGCATGTTAGCTCGTTGCACCTCCGAGTTCTGCAGCTTCCAGCTGCTTCACGCAGTCCACAGCATTTACAGCAATGTCTGTTAGCATGTTAGCTTCCAGCTGCTTCACTCGATCCACAGCGTTTATAGCTCCTAACCTCCTCTGCCGTCCGCCATGAGGTCTGTAGTAATTTTCCACTCAAGCTACTCCCCTCAGTTTCCACCGAATGCTCTCCCCCTTCCCTCCTGTAAATTTAAAGGCGCATGAACCATTTAAAGGCACATAAACCACGTAACTCGAACAATGCTTTTCAATGGGAGGGTGTTCGTAAAGTCGAAACGTCGTAAGACGAGGCCGTCGTAACCCGAGGACTTCCGGTATGGGAAATATATATATATAGGTTGCTTCGCTGTATAAGTCGCAGGCATGCTAACGTATGCAAAAAAACTGAGACTTATACAGCGAAAAATACGGTACTTTGTTTCTGTCCTGTGTTGCTCTGAACCTTCAGTAAACGCAGCATCAATAGGCAGAAGTTGTGTGTGTGCTAATATTAGCTGTAAGTCTTGATATCACTTGTGCATTCATAGTTTTAACGTGGTTTTATTCGCTTCATGCTTGGTTGTCTTAAACAATGTGTGCCTCACAGGTGGGTGGAGAGGAGTGGCTTGTTTCGCCCCTGAAACTTGCTGCAAGCTTTAAATATATAAATTAAATTCTTTAATCCTTGTAATTTTGCAGTGGGGAGTGGTGGCGCAGAGGTTAGTGAAGGTGGGCCTGTGATCGGAAGATCGCCGGTTCAACTCCCCGGACCGACAACATAAAAATGTGGGTGGGAATTGGGAAACACACACCTGCCTCCACCCTCATTTGCCCCACTTTGGACCCTTGAGCAAGGCTCTTAACCCAACACCGTCTGCTCCCCGGGCACCATAGAGAGCAGCTCTCTGCTCCACACAGAGGGCTGTGGAAGCTCAGTGTTCTTTTAAAAAATATGTAGATTTTTTTTTTGTAACAAAATTTTTATGAAAACTTTGGCTGCCTCTTCATTTGATAAATATTTCCCCCAACACCCCCAGAACACTAGTATTGTATGCTTACAAATTTACCTATTCTTTAGTGATTTTCTGTTGTCAGTTTTATTATTATTGTTGATTTTTTTTTTTTAGATTATTATTGTGATAAAATCTTAACTAGTAAATTTATACTCTTCCTTGTATGATCAATATTTCTTGTATATGGTACAGAATAATTAAAGGAATTCAACTTGACTGTTTGAGTTCTGATTAGTAAAAGGGTGAATAAATGAATTTCTCTAGCTTCATTGTGCAAACCGAGCTCGAGCCCCTAAATTCACAAGATCTTTAAAGTGCAGAAACGTCGGGGAAAGTTTTGTATTTCGGTGTTGTGATCAAATAAATGTTAGAATATTAGGTAACGCTCCTGGAAATTTTGAAAAATGAGTACAAAAGTCCACCGCAGGGTGGCTGGACTCTCCCTTAGAGATAGGGTGAGAAGCTCAGTCATCCGGGAGGGACTCGGAGTAGAGCCGCTGCTTCTCCACATCGAGAGGAGCCAGTTGAGGTGGCTCGGGCATCTGGTTAGGATGCCTCCTGGACGCCTCCCTGGTGAGGTGTTCCGGGCATGTCCCACCGGGAGGAGACCCAGAGGAAGACCCAGGACGCGCTGGAGGGACTATGTTTCTCGGCTGGCCTGGGAACGCCTTGGGATTCCCCCGGAGGAGCTGCTCCAAGTGGCTGGGGAGAGGGAAGTCTGGGCCTCCCTACTTAGGCTGCTACCCCCGCGACCCGACCCCGGATAAGCGGAAGAAGATGGATGGATGGATGGATGGAGTACAAAAGTGTGCAGAATCCTACACGTTTTACTTTGTTGTTTCCAAACACCATTTCTTGGATTTCAAAGCTTTAAAGCAGCATCTCACGGGGTCACCACTGGGTTTGTTGAAGGCATTTGTCTCTGAAATCTCTCAAAATTTTGTGTTTAAAATTCTTATGGGACAAACTGGCTTTTAGATTAGTTGCATTTAAAAGCATCTGAAACTCTACCCCGTTTAGCTAAGATAAAGGTCACAAATCAAGGTCAAAACCAAAAGCATTTGTGTATTTGCACTTACCGGTAACTTCCGATACGCTCAAGATAATGTAACAAAACATATTATGCATATGCTTCCTCACTAAACAGCTTGTTGCTTAATCTATTTAATCCTAAGGTCAAGGTTACAAATCAAGGTCAAAACAAAAAGTATTTGCAATTAACTTTGGATTCACTCAAGATAATGTAACAAAATGTATTATGCATATGCTTCCTCACTAAACAGCGTGTTGCTTAATCTATTTAATACACCAAGCTTTATGGTCAAGGTCACAAATAAAGGTCAAAATAAAACAAAGTATTTATGTATTCGCACTTAACTTCCAATTCACTCAAAATAATGTAACAAAACTTTTTATGCAAATGTTGCCTCACTAAACAGCATAACGCTTAATCTATTTTGTCCCCCAGCTCTAAGGTCAAGGTCACAAATCAAGGTCAAAACAAAAAGTATTTGCACATTTACAATTAACTTTGGATTCGCTCAAGATAATGGAACAAAATATATTATGCATATGCTTCCTCACTAAACAGAGTGTCACTTAATATATTTAATATCCCCAGCTCTAAGGTCAAGGTCACAAATCAAGGTCAAAACAAAGCATTTGTGTATTCGCACTTAACTTCCAATTCACTCAAAATAATTTAACAAAACTTTTTATGCATATGTTTCCTCACTAAACAGTGTATCACATAAGCTAATTAATTACTCCAGCTCTAAGGTCAACATTACAAATCAAGGTCAAAATAAAACAACGTATTTGCATATTCACACTTAACTTCCAATTCGCTCAAGATAATGTAACAAAATGTATGCATATGCTTCCTCACTAAACAATGTGTCGTTTAATCTATTTAATCCCCCCAGCTCTAAGGTCAAGGTCACAGATTAAGGTCAAAATAAAACAAAAGTATTTTTGTATGCACTTAACTTCTGATTCGCTCAAGATAATGTAACAAAACGTTATGCATATATTTCCGCACTAAACAGTGTGTCACATAATCTAATTAATTACTCCAGCTCTAAGGTCAACATTACAAATCAAGATCAAAATAAAACAAAGGGTTTGCATATTCGCACTTAATTTCCGATTTGCTCAAGATAATGTAACGTAACTTATATATGCTTCCTTGAGCGGGTTCGGATGTTGTCAGTCCATACAATGGGCGTTATTAGCTGTTATCATCCCCATATATAGTGGTGAAACTGTCCAATCTACCTCCTAGCATGTTTAAAAGAACGTTATCAGCGTTATCGCTGTGAGTAGGCAGTGTGTTTCCGTAAACCCGGAAGTGTTGTGTTTTTGTTTTTTTTCAGCTTATGTAACCGTTTTCCTAAACCTAACCTTAAACCTGACCCAGAGGACCAACCCTAAACCTAACCCCAGACCCTTTACTCTAAACCTAACCACGTAGCTGTAGACGGAGCCTGCTGTCATCGCTTGTAACAGTGACAATGTACCTTTAAACCTCCTAGGAGGTACAGGAGGGGCAATCTGACCGCTACGTATGGGGATGATAATAACTGATAATGCCCATTTAATGGTTGATAACATCCGAAGTGGGTGCTTCCTTACTAAACAGAGTGTCCCATAACCGCTTAAATCACCTCAGCTCTAAGGTCAAGGTAAAATAATCAAGGTCAGACGTTATATAGAAGGTCTTTTCCGGACCATTGCTGTATAATAGTTTATCGACGATCGTTTTCCTTGGGTGTGTAAAGATTACCAGTTTATTTTCCGTTATGACATGAACAATCACATTTTCTCTTTTTATTGCAGTGTTGAATTTATTTTCGTGCTCCTAACATCTCATAAAATGGAAAACTTTCATATCGGGCACAATAATGTAGAAGAATGCATCACAAGGTGGATAAACAAGTGTTTAAAGTACGCGATTGTGGATGTAATCACATTGTTTCCTTCATAAGACAGCTCATTTGCATTAATAACATCAATTTCGTTGACAAAGTGAGTCACGTTGCTTTCACCAATGTAGCCAGCTTTATTGCTCATCCTTTCCGCCCCACCATTTATCAGCCAAAGCAAAAGTTTCCCAACCACTTTTAATCTGTTGTCAGTGTCCACTTTCGGTCAAAAGCGTTGACGGTGGAACTGTATCGTTTCATAGCTGGCTTTCTGTCAGGAAAATCAACGCTGTCCGTCCCAATCATGAGCCCAATCTGTGAATCCTAAAGACAACGAGATTAACGGTATCAGTGTTTGCTGTGTGGGGAAGTTTCTTGGCTTTGCTATGATAGCATTTGGCATAGAAACCAGCCAACATGGCTTGTTTGTGTTCTGTGTATCAGATTTGGGAATGCGTGCCAAATTGCCTTCCACTGTATGCCAGTGCATGCTGGTGCTCGTGCATGCAGACTTCCATTGTACAGAGAGCCATATGACAAGTCATCCTGTTCTGGCTCTTTACACAGGGAATTTAAAGATAGCAAGTCAACATGTTTGGGTTACGTTTTCGGCACGGGCTGCGTTACAAGCAACAATCAGTTCAAGTGAAGAGCCGTAGCTGGCATGTAAAGTACTGAGTCTGGGAACAACTTCTCTTTTCATCAAAACAAAAATATGTGGATGATTTTCTAATTGACCGCAAATTTTCATTTGCTATGATGGGTAAAACCTTACTCCCATCACCGCTCATCGCTTCCCTGTCGTTGCATGATGAGGGGTCTGGAAAATACTGTCCGTTTCATCTTGTGAGCTTGATACAGTAAAAAAGTGAGGTACAAACTTCAATGTTGGTGTGTGGCTGCATCTAGGCACAAAAAAGGTACATATCAAAATCAAAGATGGCCACCACATATCTATCTGTCTGTCTGCCTGTCTGTGTATATGTCTATATATACAGTATCTCTATCTATCTATCTATCTATCTATCTATCTATCTATCTATCTATCTATCTATCTATCTATCTATCTATCTATCTATCTATCTATCTATCTATCTATCTATCTATCTATCTATCTATCTATCTATCTATCTATCTATCATCTATCTATCTATCTATCTATCTATCTATCTATCATCTATCTATCGTTTTTTTATTGTTTAAAAACATAGTTTCATCAAATGATTGAGGTGATTCTAAATAAGTTAAGTCTGGTCCTCTGGACAATCAAAAAAATCAAAGGTGGAAATGTTTTGTCTTTGCACCGAAAGACTTCTTCAGTCTGAGCTGCTGTATTCAGCTCAATCTTATAAATAGCACCTCCTTATAGTGGATCAACTAGTTTGCTGATGACAGCCAAAACCAGCTGCTCACAATCAAGGAGGACCATCAGCCTAACGATGGATCATCAGCACCCTAATGGTTGTTAGCTATTCACAGAGGGCTGAGTGATATTAGCAATAACAGCATTGTAAGAGGCGTATGTTTCCCATACACAGACGAAATTCGTCTCTGCATTTAACCCAACCACCTACCAGGTGGTGCAGTGAGCAGCCCGAAAGCGCCCGGGGAGCTGGAGAAATAGGTGTGCACTCATAGACACCCCAAGGTGGGTAGTGGCCGGGGCGCGAACTCGCGTCCTTCGGGTCCCAAGTCAAAAGCCCTGCCACTAGACCATCTTGGCTCCTAGGGGACAGTTGAACCCGGAGGCCTCCACCTCTGTTTAATGATGGACTGTTTCTTTTCACAAAGATGGCCTCCTTCACTCCTCTCTCAAACCATCGTTCCTCTCTTCTTTTTTTATTTATTTATATTTTTTTCTTTTTCTGGGCACTGGTGGCCTTTATTGGAGAGGGAGAGGGTGAAACGGTGGAGGGGGGGGGGACACCACAGAAAGGAGCTCGTCGGGTCTGGGACGAGAACCCGCGACGCCTGTGGAGAGGCGAAAGCCTCAAGCATATGTGCGCGCCCGCTTATCTCTCTGCGCCACAGCGACGGCACGCCATTGTTCCTCTCTATCCAGGATGTGAACATCTTCACCCCTGAAAGAGTGACCGCTGGCCTGGAGATGAGTGTAGACCACAGAGTCCTGACCTGATGATGTTGATCTTCTGTGCTGGTTCATCCTTTTGGCCAGTGGCTGTTTAGTTTCCCCGATATAAGACTGATCTGACCCTCCCAACCGTTCTGCTGAGGAATTCCACTGACTTTTCAGAGGAGCCCAGCTGAATAAACATGCTGTCATCATTTCAGGACTCGCCTCGGACCGTCCTCGGTCCCCCTCTCCCGCCCTCTGCGTAATGTCGGCATCATTATGTGCTTGTGTGCAAGATTTTTTTCATTGCCACATTTTTGACCTTCACAGGTCAAAAATGTGTTAATCATTCACCACCCGTTCACCACTTTTATTGTCTGTCTAACATATCTCACTTGTAAATGAGTCTTCGAGGCTCAATGTGACTTATCTGTTTAAATAAAGGTAAAAAAAAAAGAAGAAGAAGAAATCACCCTCCTGACACTGAACAGCATACACAATATTACTCTGTTTGTGCCGGGGGACTGGATCTTTGGGATGAACCAGTCTTTGCCGTAATGTATTTTGGGGTTTAAAAGCCACTGGGACGTTGTGTTTAGAGAATAAACGTCTCAATGTCTCTGAAACTCCCGCAACATACGGAATGACCACTGGTCTGGGTCTGGGTTCCTTCTTTTCACCTGATGGCTGGCTGGAGTCCTGTTTGGGTTTCTTCTCTGCTTTCAGGAAGGCCCAGTTAGGATATCCACATTTCTCTAGAGCCTGTTTTGTGTGTGATTTCTCCTTCTGTCTGGCTGCTGAGTTAGTGGGGACGCTGTCTGCTCTGTGGTACAGAGTCCTGATGACTCCTAACTTGTGCTCCAGAGGGTGATGGGAGTCAAACTGTAAATACTGGTCTGTGTGGGTGGGTTTGCGGTACACCTCAGTTTGCAAATGTCCTCCATCAGAAACTGAGACCTTCTAAAGGATCTTGCTTGCTCAGTGCCTGCTGACAGAAGATTTCAGTTCCAGGCTCTTGGGAGTGATGCCACTTTGTCTGCATCTGAGGTTGAATCGCAAGTGGTTCCTATAGTGGCCAAAAGGATGGCCCAACACAGAAGATCAACATCATCAGACTCTGCGGTCTACTCATCTCCACGCCAGCGGTCACTCTTTCAGGGATGAAGACGTTCACATCCTTGATAGAGAGCAACAATGGTTTGAGAGAGGAGTAAAGGAGGCCATCTTTGTGGAAAAAAAAGTCCATCATTAAACAGGGGTGGAGGCCTCCGGGTTCAACTGTCCCCCTCTTACAATGCTGTTATTGCTAGTATCACTCAGCCCTCTGTGAATAGCAAGCAACAATCAGGGTGCTAACGATCCATCGTTAGGCTGATGTCCTCCTTGATCATGTGAGCAGCTGGTTTTGGCTGTCAGCAGCAATCTGGTTTATCCACTACGAGAAGGCTACAGTATACAGCAACTGTGGGAGTGGTGGCGCAAAGTGTGAGTGGTGGTGCAGAGGTTAAGAAGGTGAGCTTGTGATCGGAAGATCGCCGGTTCAAGCCCCGGTACAGACGACATCAAAAATATGTGTGGGATAAGTGAAGCAGTCACACCTGTCTCCACCCTCATCTGCCCCACTCTGGGTCCTTGAGCAAGGCCCTTAACCCACACCATCTGCTCCCCCGGGAACCCTAGATATCAGCTCTCTGCTCCACACAGAGGGCTGTGGTAGCTCGATGGTCTGTGGTTGTGTCGGGAAGGGCATCCGGCGTAAAAACAATTGCCAAGTCTTCGTGCGACTAGTTCGCTGCGGTGACCCCTAACGAATGGAGAAGCAGAAAGAAGAAAAAAAAAATACAGCACCTCAGATTGAAGAAGTCTTTCGGATGAAAGACGAAACATTTCCACTTTTTTTATTTTCTTTCTTTCTTTTCTTTTTTTTCATTGTCCAGAGGACCAGACTTAACTTTTCTAGATTTTCTACCTGGATTATTGAGCATGAGTCAGGAGTGGGGTGATTGTCGAGGTAGCAGAAGAGTAATCCATGGTGGCCAATGCCACAATCGGTCACCCTCTAACTCTGCCAATGCACTTACTGGCAGACAAAAATCTACTCTAAAATTTTTAACAATTGAGTTGTCGGCCCATTAAGATCACCAACACTGCCGCACATTCTTAGGCTGTTGTTTTGTGTTGAACGATAAACTAAAAAGTGCATGTTAAAACGTGTCCTTTATTCATGTACAGTATATTTTACTAAAGCTAACTATACTAACAGATTCCTAACTTGATAAAAACATAGTTAAGCACCCACAAGGGATTGCTGATTTAGACTTCATTCATCAAACACACAGAGCAGCAATGGGTATGTAAATAATTTGATTTACAGAGTTGTGGCTGTGGCTGAGTGGTTAGAGCAGGCGTCTTCCAATGCAAGAGTTGGTGGTTTGAATCCACCAGCAGTCACATGTCGAAGTGTCCCTGGGCAAGGCACTGAACCCCTCACTGCCTCTGATGTGTGTCCCATCAGTGTATGAAAGGGAAGGTAATGTAAAGGGCTTTGAGCTATCTTGATCAGATAGAAAGGCGCTATAGAAGTACAGTCCATTTACCATCTACAACAGGCACCAGAGGTCATAAGTGGCATCACGAGTGGACGGACAGTATTATCAGTCAGTTGCGGGCACAAGCTTTGGACTATGTCAACGTCTTCCTACATCTGCGTCTCTTACCCCTCCTGAGATAGTATCCTGGTACACAGTAGATTCAGCTTTCAACTAGATAAAGTCCATCCACACAGAACACAAGTCTATGGTCTGCCTGAGTCATTTTGAGGTCCTCATGTGCTCTTCCAGGTCCCAATTTAACCTGTAGCACCAACTCCAATCCAGTACCAATTTGCCAGATCTCAATGGACTTTTTTTTTTCATTCAACCTTTATTCATGCAGGTTAATCCCATTGAGCCTCGAGGACTCATTTACAAGAGAGACCTGGCTACAAACAAAGAATGATGACAACAGCAACAGTAGATTTTCCTTGGACAATTAACAATAGACAAACATAAGAGAGAAATACAGTTTTTTTTTAAGTTAAAACAAAGATGTCAAAGCTGTGTACCATTATGCTGCAGGGGAAGATACAATGGCTGTGTGAATCTGTAAAGACACAGAATCAGTGCTCATATCAGGCACTGAGGGAGTGCCACACCCCTACGACAAGGGATTAGCAGCGTGCCTGAATTCCAAATCCGTTTGATCTGACATTGTGATTGTTGCATTTCAGTCACGTGACCTTTCAACACGTACCGTTTCATTTCGATTTCACCACTCCGCCTGGGTGCTTAAGGTTTTGTCTCTGTGAAGGCATTTGATAATGTAAGCTTAAAAATTCTTGGTGTGGTTGAAGACAAACTGATTTCTCTGCCACCTTTTCCTAATAAACTCATTAGGTCAAGTCTGAAGTGTCAATCCTGTTAATCGTCACTAGTCAGCATTTGGTTTGAAATGGGTTTGAAATTAGACAGTCTGAACGCTAAGTGATGCATGGAGATGTTGAACAGCCACATCACCATCATTTAGACAAAGCAAAATGTCTTGTGGTTTTATGAAATACTACTAGCACATACTAGTAGAAAAACACTACGGAAGGGTGTTGCTGTCATCCATAAAATACATTTTTTTGATATTATGTAATAAAAATGTGATAAGTATGTAGTAAAAATGTGATATTATGTAATAAAAATGTGATACCTATGTAGTAAAAACGTGATATTATGTAGTAAAAACGTGATATTATGTAGTAAAAACGTGATATTAAGTAGTAAAAACGTGATACATATGTAAAAAAACGTGATACGTATGTAGTCAAAATGTGATATTATGTAGTAAAAATGTGATATGTAGTAAAAACGTGATACGTATGTAGTAAAAACGTGATATTATGTAGTGAAAACTTGGTATTAAATAGTAAAAACGTGATACGTATATAGTAAAAACGTAAAGTAAAAACTAAATACACAAAATATTAAAACGTGATACGTATGTGGTAAAACGTGATATTATGTAGTAAAAACGTGATATTATGTAGTAAAAACGTTATACGTATGTAGTAAAAACGTGATATTATGTAGTAAAAATGTGATATTATGTAGTAAAAACGTGATACGTATGTAGTAAAAACGTTATACGTATGTAGTAAAACCTGATATTATGTAGTAAAATGTGATATTATGTAGTAAAAACATGATACTATGTAGTAAAAAACGTGATACGTATGTAGTAAAAACGTTTTTACATACGTATCACGTTTTTACTACTTAATATGTAGTACTTTGACTTTGACTTTGAATATCACGTTTTTACGACATAATATCACGTTTTTACTACAAACCTATCACGTTTTTACGACATATCATGTTTTTACTACATAATATCATGTTTTTACTACATACGTATCACGCTTTTACTACATAATATCACATTTTTACTACATACGTATCCCGTTTTTACTACATAATATCACGTTTTTACTACATAATATCAAAAAAAATTATTTTATGGATGACATCAATACCCTTCCGTAAAACACAACTCATACAACCCTAGAAAACATGAGCATGACAACGTCAGGCTTTAAAAAATGGAACTAAATCCAGTTTTTACAGATTGTATTTTCTTTTGAGACAAAAAGGAAGCAAGTCAAAGAAAACTACCAAGCAAAATAAATTACCAGTAGCCCACTTGGAAACCATCCTCCCTCCCTCATTTCTCTTTCTCACTGGCTGTCTTTGACCCTTAAAGTTGCACGATTTTCTTGATTTGAGTCTGGATAATCCTCCTAAGGGATTTGGTTGGTGATCAGTGCAGAGGAGGTCGTCAGTGCGACCGCTCGGCTGGCTCTTTCATTTCATGTATATAAAACCATGTCTCTCCTCCATATACTGAATAAGGCAGCTTACCTACCACTGCCTTGTAATTCAAATCTGGTGCGGTCTGCTTCCCAGGTGTCAATGAGCCTTCGTGTTGAGGCTGACGAGGATTCGGACTGTATCAGCTGGTTGAATACACTTCTAATTGGATTGTGTATTGCTTGGAAGTGACTGTATTTTGTTCTTTATAGTGTAAGGCTACAAGAGCAAGTTTAATGCAGCCTGGTTTAAGAAAAATGTATCTTTCATAGCTTAATTTGTTTTAAAGCTCTGAAGAAAATGCTTTAATCAGTCATGCATTTTTAGTCTTCTGTAGGGATTCATTTCCTGTAAACTACTGTAAGTGAGAGAATGTTATGAATGGCTTTTGCCTCGGGTCCCATTCTATGTGTAACCAAATTTAATCGCTTGGGGGAAAAAATGATGTGGAGCCAATTTTGTTTGTTGCACCCTTAAGATTAAAACTTCCTTTCCTCGTCACAGCGTCTCAAAAACAGCTTTTAGAGCGAGCGCCATCCCCCATTCAGGCATTTATTCTCAAACGGACTGAAACTGTGAGGTGGTGTGTTTCTTGATCAGTGACGCAAAAACAGGATATGCCCATTACACTTATGGGGGAGCATTGTGTCTTGTTGGCATGGCATAAACTTACATGGCATGTGTGTCATGAATTCTGCATGGCAGCAACACTTGGGTTTTTACTTTCCTCATTGGCTTTCATTAATCTGCACAGCAATCAAAACCATAAAAATTTTCCAAATTTCCATACCATTAGCACACACCTTTCAGATCTGACAGTAGGATAGTAGTAGTGTCATGGAATAAAAGTGATTCCCTAAACAACCAGGTGTAGGCTTCATCAAAGCTTGGGAGAACAGCCAGCAATCATAGATGATCAATGCATTTACAAGTACAACTTATCAATGCTTTCACCTGTCTGAGGCCCTGACCCATTCTGACTTCCTGAACAGAAAAATAAATAGTTTTGTAGAAAACATCCAGCCACCAGCCCCTCCCTTCCCTGTCCAGCTTTATCAGAACCCAGTTGCAGTCAGAAGTGGGAAGAAATATGGGAGCCAGCAGCTCTGAAGGGCTCTCAAAGAAAGACGTCAATGTACCGGTAATCATATCATGAAGACTAATTATTACGTATCCCAAGAATCATGGAACATTCTAAAATCATTCACAATTACAGTAAAAGATCAGTGCATAAAACACATTAATCTTAGTAAATGGCAAATTATGGAGCATGGTGCGTGCAAATAATACACATTGACTTGAGTAGGATGAATATTTTGCTGTATACATACCAAAAGCCTGAAAGTTGTGGTAAAATTTCTAGGAAGATGCAGGTGTTTTGTATCTGTAGAGATTAGGTCTCAGAATTTAAAATTAGCAACTCGTTATCTAAAGTTTGTAGAGCTGTACAGGATTTCCTCACCATGAAAAGAAGCATACAGAATTACCGTAATTCTCGGGCTAAAAAGGGCACCTGTCTCTAAGCCGCACTTATTGAATATAAGATAAATCACAATTTTGTACATAAATAAAATGCTCCGGTTATTTAGCCGCAGGCATCCACCGTTCATTGTCAGGATCTTTACCCCAGCCTGCTCCGGCTATGCACAACTTCCTTGTTGTAGTACAAGAATCAGCCAGCAGATGGAGTTTCACAGAATATAGCTTGCGTTCAACTAGGCCTGTCACGATAACAGATTTTGCTTGTCTCTGAAATTGTTGTGATAAACAATAGTATTGTTTGAAATTTGACATTAGAAATTTAAGAAGAAAAGTAAGTTAATTTCTGTGTAGTACTTTTTTTGACCACTGGGTGGCAGTATAAGACTACCGAAGAAGTCATGACAGTGTGGGAGTGAGCAGCAACGTGTCTCTTTAAGAAAAATGGGAGGGAGGCCACTTGTGATATGGGCTGTCTCTCGTTCTTGTTTTCTGGTTTTCAAAATGGTGGACGCTCGAATGTTTTGAGAGCACCTCACACCTTGTGTTTTGTCAATCTACATATCTCATCTCAGCCGTTAAAACCTGAACCACACTCACTGCTCTTTGAATTGAGAAAGCTCCTCGGATGAAGAGCAAAACGTCTTCTGTTACAAATAAAGTCCGGTTGTTTCTGTATTGACCATTTTTTGATTAGCTCATAAGCACTACATAGTGCACTCATGTAGCATGCCGTCAACTGTTGGTCGACTGGAGCGACTGGGGTCGGGGTGTTAGGATGTGTGAGCGAAGCGGAGCACATTGTCTGTAGCATCTTAGCTAGCACATCTGTATTGTTAGCGCCACATTAACACAATGTAGCTGCCTGCCACATACACCAAGATGTACCCACTACAGGTGCAATTTTTGAACCTTCTTCATCCCTTGTGATTTTTGTAGGTATGTCATCATGTTGCGCTGCTTTCAAGAAACTCATTGCCACCAACAAGACTTACAGTATCATTTCTCCTGACTTTATTATGAGCCAGAATCTTGTCATGGCCCCATTTGTCTAGCTGATGGTCCACTGGTGTCCAAAAACTTTTTAACTTAAACCACACTGAAAATACATAGTTTATTTTAAATAAATATGAAAAAAGATTTAAATCTTACATTTCACATGTGCTGAATGTACAGTATTAGCTTTCTTTAAATGTGTAAAAGGTCCTTAATGTTCCCTCTTTATTTCATCATTTCATGACGACAGAGAGGACATGTTAAGGTTGAAAACCACATATATATGAGGTACTGGTTCCAGAATGCCTGCTAATTGTTGAAAGAATGGTTATGTGTAAAGAAATGATCATTTTCAGAATATATTTTGATTACTGTAACTTTAGAAATGACTAGGAAATGTAAATATTGTTCCTGCGATTTTCTAAGAAAGGCCCAAATTGCTAGTCTGTCCAAACCATATGAAACTAGATTTGCTATTCAAATAAATTCTAGAATCACTTTCTGTACTATACTCGCATTTTTACAGCTGCAGTGTCCATTTTAAGAAAACTGTATGCTAAAACGTTATGCAACATGTCAAATTATGTGTAACAAGAGCAGTTTCCGCAAGTAGACTACCCAAACCGGCAAAAAAGGATGTTTCCTGCACACAAAACGCACCCAACATGTTTTTTTAGTGAGTACATGATCAATAATTGATCACTTAGGCTCGGCTTTGCTACATACAGTCAGCAACTACATGGTTACAGGATGGAGAATGTTAAAAATATCTTCTACATCTTGAATATTCTGTTTCTGCGGTGCTCTGAAACATGCTGTGGTCTTCCGTTCGAGGACTGCAACGAGAAAAGAGCATTACTGTGAAATGAATCAAACATGACAGAACGATTGTAGGATTAATGAATCCTTCTCATCCTTCCGGGTGTCATTTATTCAGGCAGGAGAGTTTTGCTTTGGTGCATAATTTTGTTTGGAGTTTGTTAGTTAGATTGAAGTTGAGGTGATGGAAGTGATGGATGATTGCTTCACTGAGTTCAGCTGTTCATACAGAGTCTATTAGAGTGATGCTCCAAATACTATCACATAATACTCAAGTGCCTTTGTGTACAGTATTCTCATCCTAGGCTAAGCCAAACCAATTTTACAATACACATCTACAAGAAGATACTGCTTCTTGCGTTTAGCCCAGGTATAAGTGCTAAATGTTGTCATCACTGTACGTTTCCATGCAATGATGAAATTAGTTCTCTGCATTTAACCCATCATACCTGAGATACACCCAGGTGGAGCAGTGGGCAGCTGTGTAAGCACTTGGGAAGCAATTACAGATTAGGTTCGTCTTGCTCAAGGACGCCACATCATGTGGGCATGGCAGGGAGTCGAACCATGATTTTCAGGCACCGGCATTCAGCATTTAGGACACGTTTGAGGCAGAGCAAATCTGACTGGATGATGTCAAAAGCGGATTGCAAAAGCTGGAAAACCTTAGCAACTGTTTTAACTCGACAATAAACAAATGTGTCATCAGCATAGAAATGTAGGGATGCATCAAGAATGCTCTGACTTACATTACCTATGTAGATTTTAAAGAGGGTGTGTCCTAAGGCATGGGATACGGACAAACAACCATTCACTCTCACTCACACCTAGGGACAATTTAGAGTTACCAATCAGCCTAACATGCATGTTTTTGGTCTGTGGGATGAAACCGAAGTACCCAGAGAAAACCCATACATGCACTGAGAGAATGGATTAACTCCACCCAGAAAGGTCCCGGGCTGGGATTTGTCTCCCATCACAAAGAAGAGGGAGAACTGAAATAACTCTCTGTCCGTCAGTCGTCTGTGCATGTTGTTAGCATGACTTGAAAAATAAGCGAGGTACAGACTTCCATTTTGATACATGTACTGTATGTGGCTACATCTAGGCATAAGAAAGCTTCCATTCAAAAATCGGGTTGCTAAGAAAAAATCCAAGGTGGTCGTTACCATAAATGTCTGTCCAGGTTGTGATAACTTGAAAAATATGTGAAGCATCGACTTCCATTTTGGTGAGTGGCTTCATCTAAACAAGAAAGGTCACCGTCAAAAATTGGATGGCCATGTCAAAATCAAAGGTGGCCACCACCATGTACAAATGTAAACAGACCACCCTATCATTTGAGGAAACCATCCATCCATCCATCCATCCATCCTCTACCACTTATCTGTAATTGGGTTGCAGACGCAACAGGTGCAGGAGAGAACCCCAGATACCCCTTTCCTCTGCAACAGTTGTTCTGGGTGACACCAAGGTATTCCCAGGCCAGAGAAGATATGCAATCCCTCCAGCAACTTCTGGGTCTTCTCTGGGGTATTCTACCAATGGGACATGGTTGGGAAAGCCTCTAAAGGGAAGCCTCCAGGAGGCATCCTAATCAGATCCCTGAACACCTCAACTGACTCCTTTCAATGCGGAGGAGAAGTGGCTCTACTTCGAGCTTCCCTCGGATGACATAGCTCCTTGCCCTATCTCTTAAGACTAAGCCCAGCCACCTTGCAAAGGAAGCCCAGTTTGACTGCTTGTATGCGGAATCTCGTTCATTTGGTCATGATCCAAACCTCATGACCATAAGTGAGGGTTGGAACGTAGACAACGTTGAAATTGGTTGATAGATATTATTTAATGTGACCAGGTAAGGTACCGGTAATTTGTTATTACTACAATCCAGGAAATGATTTATCAAGTTACATCAGCTAAAACGGCATAACTAGACCCAAAACTGTCTTCATGTCACCAGATTTTAGCTCCTTACTGGGTCAGTGTTGAGGGCTCGAGTTCACTCATCTTTTTTGGGGATTGGCTGGCTGATCAGACCAGGAAAAACCACAAGGAGAGGACTAGCCAGGCGCTGCCCAAGGTAGCTGAAAGTAACTGACTGCTTCAGGGGTCAGCGATGATGACAACTGTTGAGAAGGTGTGCGCACCATCGGCAACCTTCAGCTGGCTTACACTTTAAGCCGAAAATGTGAGTCGTGCAGTGAGGAAAAAACAATGCTTCCTCTTCTATAGTTGCTGGAAATTAACATTTCTTTTAACAAAAATTGTTAAGGAGCAAACCTGTTGTTTTCTTTGCTCAGGAATAACGAAGATGAAAATCAGACAAACTCAACAGGATGGGAAAAACAGACAATCTGAAAAGTATCACACAAAGAAACTTTATGCAAACTCTCAGCTCTCAGAAGTGTTTTTGGGATCTCTCAGATGTTATGACTCCCCTCTGACATTAACAGATTCCAGCTCAAAACACTTACACACATGTCTCTTAAGGAAAACAGTTTTTCGGAAAAACAGAACAGATAAATATGGTAAAACACATAATATTGCACAATTTCATAATTACTGAAAACAAAAATCAACATTATTCATGTTCACACCGGTCGTAATCAAATAAAACAAACTTCATTAAAGCTTCAGTATGTAGCTTTTTTTATAAACATATTTCTTCACTCTGTCACTACCTCCTGACAGACTGATGTTAGCCAGGTAATCTCTGAAAAAAAATAAAAAAAAATATTGTCCCCTTGCTTCTCCAGGTAGCCTGGTTAAAACCAGACCCTTGTACTTCACTTCGCTTTGTACTGGGTCTGGGACTTGTCCCATAGACAAGGATATCTCCGGTAGATTTTTGACCGGACCAATCAGAGAGCAGAAGGCGGAGTTTTGAACGACGTCGACTGACGTCGTCAGTTAAAATGGCTGCCGCCACGAAGGAATTTTCATCAAAACAAGGTAAAAAACTATTATTTCTTTGCTGAGAAAAATATATTTCTTAGCTGACGTTATATCAGAAGTGTTCCTGAGCAATCAGAGAACAGAAGGCGGAGTTTTGAACGACGTCGACTGACGTCGTCATTTAAAATGGCTGCCGCCACGAAGGAATTTTCATCAAAACAAGGTAAAAAACTATTATTTCTTTGCTGAGAAAAAATATATTTCTTAGCTGACGTTATATCAGAAGTGTTCCTGAGCTTAACAGTTCCTAAATCAATTCACGAAATGGTCAAATCTGCTGGATTTAAATAGTTTCGGTTTGACATTTTCCAAACAGCCTCGGGTGCGCTACGAAAATAAATGATAAAAAATCGAATTTTATCTCAAATGTTTCATTTAGGCCAACAGTCAGTAAATTAGAGCTATATAATTACACACTGGTAGCAGTAAAAATATCCACCGAGTGGTTTCTGAGCTATTTATCTTATAGCCTGGACCTCGCCAGGCTAAACTAACAAAACTCCGCCTTCCGTTCTCTGATTGGTCCATTCAAAAATCTACCAGAGAAATCGCTGTCTATGGGACAGGTCCCAGACCCTAGTACAAAGCGAAGTGAAGTACAAGGGTCTGGTTTTAACCAGACTATTCTCCAGGTGGTAAATAAGCATTTCTAAAAAGAAAAGGTGACACGCCATTTTCCAGCCAATAAAAACAGAGTTTGCAACCAGCCAATAAAAACAGAGCTTGAATTTGAATCAGCCAATAAAAACAGAGCTTGAATTTGAATTTCAGCAGACCATGGGAGAGCAGAGCCATATATGGCTCTGAGGGGGAGGGATCAGAATGCTTTGCCTGTTGAAATTTTTTCTAAGTGCTGCAGTTCTACAGAAACTGCAGACTGAACCTTTAAGGCTTTTGTTTTTTCTTTCTTGAAAGCATAAAAGAAAAGACGTCAAAGTTCATGCTTAGTCATCCAGGTACAAAATCCAATAATGGTCATGACAGGACAGCCCCCAGAAACCATCTTATCACCAGCAGACTGGTTGGTCCACTAAAGGATTGTACTGCTTGGTGGGGAAAACGATTAACTTGGGACCCCTCAGACTGATGAAGCCCTCTGGATATAGGGCAAAAAATCTTTACTCAAAAAAGAAACTGTCCAGATGACAGTGCTCGACCATTATTGGATAAAAGAAAAGAGTAAACGTTAGTCAGACTTTAGTTGACTCTGAGTCCAAGGACAGTGAATGTGTGAAAACCAACAATATTCAAGTCAAAAGTAGCTTTAAAGAAAACAGTTCAGGTTGAGGCTGGTACAACCCAAGGATCAGAGGTTAAGGGTTGCATCTTCATGCGATACGTGATTTTTATTTTTATATTGCTTAAAAGTATCCATCCATCCATTTTATTCCGCTTATTCGAGGTCGGATCACAGGGGTAGTAGCCTAAGTAGGGAGGCCCAGACTTCCCTCTCCCCAGCCACTTGGGCCAGCTCCTCCAGGGGAATCCCAAGGCGTTCCCAGGCCAGCCGAGAAACATAGTCCCTCCAGCGCGTCCTGGGTCTTCCTCTGGGTCTCCTCCCGGTGGGACATGCCCGGAACACCTCACCAGGGAGGCGTCCAGGAGGCATCCTAACCAGATGCCCGAGCCACCTCAACTGGCTCCTCTCGATGTGGAGAAGCAGCGGCTCTACTCCGAGTCCCTCCCGGATGACTGAGCTTCTCACCCTATCTCTAAGGGAGAGTCCAGACACCCTGCGGAGAAAACTCATTTCAGCCGCTTGTATCCGAGATCTTGTTCTTTCGGTCATAACCCAAAGCTCATGACCATAGATGAGGGTGGGAACGTAGATCAGCCGGTAAGTTGAGAGCTTCGCCTTTTGACTCAGCTCTCTCTTCACCACAACAGACCAGGTACAGCGCCCGCTTCACTGCAGATGCCGCACCTATCCGCCTATCCATCTCTCCCTCTATTTTTCCCTCATTCGTAAACAAGAACCCCGGATACTTGAACTCCTCCACTTGGGACAGGAACTCCTCCCCGATCCGGAGAGGGCATGCTACCTTTTTCCGGCTCAAGACCATGGCCTCGGATTTAGAAAGGCCGATCCTCATCCCGGTCCGCGTCACACTCGGATGTGAACCGCTCCAGTGAAAATTGTTGCTTAAAAGTACAGTATAGTTTACTCAAATGATTGGGGTAGCCCTTAGAGGAAGTGAAGAATAATCTACTGTATGGGGGACAAGATCCCCCATTGGCCACCTCCTGAATCCACCATTGCATTTTGTGGTGAGAAAAAAAACTCCGTCCACTCACCACGGTCAGGCAAAAAAAAAAAAAAATTACCCCTGTTCTACACTGTACAATGCTTTACTTTCAATCCCTGTTCAACTCAAGTTCAGAAAAAACACTCATCCTAAAAGCTACAAACATTCACTGTGACATGGAACATCAACATACCACCTGTTATTTAATTTGAATGGATACAACAACACTTTTATTGTTTGTAGTCATTCTTATCAACCATGATTCAGCCTTATTTAAACTCTGTACAAGCATGATACAAACACAGAAAAAAGAGGACTATAAAAGTTAACTAAAACCTAGGTATTTGTTGGGAATAATTCTCTACTACTCCTCTTTGTAAAATCACTTTTTTTAGCTTTCGGATTACGTCATGGAAATTGATGTGGGTCGATTACTTTTAATTTCCCTGGCTGTCCTTTATTTTCAGTCCTCTGTAAGTTTCCAATTTAAATTTTTTCCCTGTTTTGTTGTTGCTGTTAATGTAATCGGAGCCTGAAGTGATTTTCTCTCTGACATTATGATTCAAGGAGCACGATGTGAGCTTAAGTGATTCTCATTCATCCTAATGATCACCATTCTCCTGAGTAATCCTATTCAGCAAGCGTTTAGTGACGCTTGTTCTGCCGAGGTATTTTTAGCCCGCAGAAGAACGTCTGAGGGTTGAGTGCAGATGTTCTAGTCAGTTGTAATATTTTCAGTCGGTTTGTACTTTGACAGGGACTGAATGCACCCCAGTGTCGAATTGCACAAAGTGGAAGAGGAAGTGCATCTGCACACATCCAAGCTCTTTTCCTTATCCTTTCTAATAGATGGTGTTTGTTGAGTCTTTGGTTGCTCTTTCGCCAATCAAGCATTGTTAACCAACCACAAGCTAAAAGGAAGTGAACGTCTCGGTTTCAAAATGATTGCGTCTAAACTTAAAAAGGTGTTTGGAGTTTTGACACAATAAGTAATATTTAGACTATAAATTCATTGAAATCTTGAACTGGCATTGGCAATTTGAAGTATTGTTTAACAGAAAGCAACTGGATGTCTTTTCTTTTTCATTGAAGCCACGTGATCTCTCATCTAAAATGTTTCTTGAGGTATGATTATGGGTTGGGAGTTCTTGATCTGTAGGTCAGCATTGAGACAATAACACTTACCTAAATCACTAACTCATCCATTTACCTTGAGTGTTTTTATCCATTGTTCCAAAAGATGTTGACCACCTCATTCATTCATTCAACCTTTATTTAGACAGGTTAATCCCATTGAGCCTCGGGGACTCATTTACAAGAGAGACCTGATTTCTTAACAAAGAATGATGACCACAGTGGAAAACAACGACAATAGACAGTCACAAAAGTCTGCACTGGTTTTTGTTAGGAACTTAGCAGATGTTTAAAGCCACATAGAGAGGTCAAGGTCAAGAGCTTCAGATCTTTTTGCAAGATGTTCCAGGAAACAGGAGCGGAGTAGGAGAAGGCCATCTTTTGCCAAGTTCAGACCTCACTGAGGGGACACTGCATGTAATAATGTCCTGAGAGCGCACGCTGTAGCTGCACTCACACAGAGACATGTAGGAGGAGATGTATGAAGGCAGCAGACCAAGAAGTGATTCAAAGATGAAAATGTACCACTGAAGTTAATGATGTACAGTTAACCAGTGAATACAGGGTGCAGTGGTGGATACGGTAGTTACAGCCAGTTATGAATCTTAGTGCACCACGAGAGACAGCATCCAACATCTGCAGGGTTCTTGTAGGAGCATTAATGTCACCGTAATCAATGGAGGGAAGGAAAGTCGCAGTTACAAGGCGTTTCCTAGCATTCAGGGTTAGACAGGATCTGTTTCTGAAAAAGAAACCCAATTTAACTTTCAGTTTCTTTACTAGGTTTTCCACGTGAAGCTTAAAAGACATGTGTACAGTACATGTTTTTAAAGAAAAGCCAAGGTTGCATCATAGGTTTTATATCGGTGAAAGCTATGGTTACCTATACGGTCATCGCCCACCATTGAATGCTTTTGCCCATGTGTCCATAGGTAAGCAAAAACTCAAGGATTGGACAACTTTAAACAAAACTTTTGAAAAGGTCGTCATTGGATGTATGTCTTTAACTGATTGACTTATCAACCTTGGCTACAACTCGGTCATCTCTCAACGTAGTATTGGTTCTAAACACTGGCATGAAAGATGAAGGGTGACATGCATTATTTCAATGATCGCTAAAACTTTTTTAAATTTACCCATTGAAAGGTATATTGAGCATAAACCTTGATATCTTGAACCACTTTGGCTGTGGCAGCTTGGGAGGAGTCAGTGGGGGAGAGGACAGCCCCCAGAAACCATCTTATCACTAGCAAACTGGTTGGTCCACTGTAGGAATGTACTGCTTAGTGGGGAAAACCGTTTGTTTGAGACTTCTCAGACTGACAAAGCCCTTCGGATGGAAGACGGAACGTCTCAACAAGAAAAGGGAAACCATTCAGATGACCTGATTGAGCATTGTTGGATGTTTTACCTAGATTATTGAGCATGAACCTTCATGTATTTTGGTATAGTTTCCATAGGTCCATACATTTCTCTTGTCCTGCTCATAACTTCTGATCCGTGGCCGTGCAAACAAATTTAACAAAACTCCATACACATAGCCTATGCCATCAATCCATCAATTTTCTTCTGCTTATTCTGTAGTCGGGTCGTGGGGGCAGCAGCTTGAGCAATGACGCCTAGACATCTCTTTCCACAGCCACCTCTTCCAGCTCTTCTGGGAGGATTCCAAGGCGTTCCTAGGCCAACCGAGAGACATGGTCTCTCCAGCCGGTCCTGGGACTTCCCCGGAGTCTCCTCCCAGTTGGCCATGGCCGAAGCACCTCCCAAGGGAGGCGCCCAGGAAGCATCCTTACCAGATGAGCAAACCAACTCAACTGCGTTATCACTCATTACCGCTTGTATATGCATCATCACCGAATGGAGTGTGACGTTTTGTTCAAGTACCGTATTTTTCAGACTATAGGTTGCGGTTTTTTGCCTAATTTGCATGCCCTGCAACCTATAGAGAAGTGAGACCTATTTATGGATTTTTTTCCCTTATTTTTAGACCAACCTATATTCCGGTGCGATCTATAGTCGGGAAAAAACGGTAGTTGAAAAGTCAGGAAGGTAACAGACAAAATACTGTGACTTGGTGTTGTTTTTCTTGCTAGCCCCTATATACTTGGTAGTAAAACACTCAGACATAAGGAAAAGGGAGAAAACACATGATATCTATAATCTTTTCTTTCATTAAGTGACTGAAATCTTTTGAAATAGAGCACCTATTTAAGCTTTAGTAATAGGCTGCCAGGATCAATGGCTTCCAACAAATTTTGATGTTTACTATGATATTCAGGTAAAAGTCCTTTCTGGAAAAATAAACCAATTATTACAACCACACCAGCATAAATCAATAACTGTAATTTTTTTTCATGTGTACCTTTAAGAAAATCCTAAACTTTTGCTGCAAATAAGCAACTTTTAGCTGTTCTCTTCTTACATTCTCCTTATTCAGGAAACACCCGTCTCTTACAAGATACCCACATACTGTAGTCTGCAAATTGAAGTATAATCTTCAAAGAGTAAATAAATGTTTGCGTGTGTGTAAAATACACAGACTATTGCTGTAATCAGGAAGTAAACTTACAGAATAATAATAATAATAATAATTAATTCAATTTATAACGCACTTTTCATTACTGAAAATCTCAAAGTGCTACACATATATTGAATGCTACACACATTCATAAACCGGTGGCGGCAGACTACCATGCAAGGTGCTTTCCAGTCCTACCGGGAGAAACTCAGGGTTAAGTGTCTTGCCCAAGGACACAACGACACATGGTGCGGGTCCCGGGAGTCGAACCGCCAACTTTCCGATCGGGAGACGACTCCCCTTACCACTACGCCACGACCGTGGCTGAATAGTCAGTAAAACCAATTTCATGCTAACATTTAGCGTTGTGCACTTATGTTTTGTTTGTGAACATTAGAAGAGACAGTGGAGCGAGAGAAGAGAGGGGATGTAAGTTTGATTTGGGATGAATCGGACGGTGTCGGAACAGAAACCGGTAATTTGATGAGGATAAGGACTGAATAAGCCTTGTTAGGAAGCCAATGACAAAAATCTGAGCGACATATTAAGGGCAGAATAGTTAACATGGTATAAATTGGCTGAATTAAATTAAGATGGAATTTTAGTGCTAAAATGTCTGACAAAACAGTTAAAGGAGAGGCGCTGATGGTACAGCAGTAAAATATAACCTAATTTTCTTGGAAAGCTGGGCTAAAAGAGATTTTCTTTTTCTTTAGTCAACATTAACATTATTGTTCTTGACATTTGGGGTAAAAGGTTGAAAAATATTATACTGTTGATGCAGAAGGATTTGGACACTGCTTAATACTCTTTTAATAGGAATGTAAAAAAATCACATTTTTATTTTTTAAGTAGTTTTTTTACACTGTAAAGCAAAAAAAATTATCTATTCATTTCATTAAAAAAAGTATTTATATACACTGAACAAGAACTTGTTTTTGTTCATCCATTTTTCATAAGCTGAACTCAAAGATCTAAAACTTTTTCTATGTACTGTACACAATAGGACGTTCTCTGTTAAATATTATTCACACGTGTGTAAATTTGTTTGTGAGTACTTCTCCTTAGCCGAGATAATCCATCCACCTCACAGATGTGGCACATGAAGGTGTTTATTAGACAGCAGTGCCTTAGGCTGACCACAATAAAAGGCCACTATAAAATGTGCAGTTTTACCGTTTTGGGGGTCCGGTGGTGCCAGAAAGCCAGACAGTCTCTGGTGTGACCATTGCCAACGCATCTTCTTCTTAGAGTTGATCAGGTTGTTGGTTGTGGACTGTGGAATGTTGGTTCACTCCTGGATGGGTTAGGGTTAGTGGCTGTACGAAGGGGCTGGATATTGTCCGGAACTGGAATAAGCTGCCGAATGTACCAATCCAGAGCCTCCCAAAGGTGCTCAATAGGTAAAAAGCCTGTTGAGTATGCAGGGAAGTTTTCAGCCTCCAGGAATTGTGTACAGATCATTGCAACATGGCGCTGTGCATTACCATGCTGCAACACGAGGTGATGGTTGTTGATGAATGGTACAACGATGGGCTTCAGGATCTTGTCACGTTATCTCTCGTTATGGTTTCTGACAGTTTGTGCATAAATTATTTAGTTTTGCAAACCAGTTGTTACAGCAGCTCTCTGGGTGGCCGCCGGCCAGTCTCAGATGATCTTGGTGGTGAAGATGCTGGATGCGGAGGTCCTGGACTGATGTGGTTGCACGTGGTCTGTGGTTGTGAGGCTGGTTGGATGTACTTCCAAATTCTCTGAAATGTCTTTGGAGATGGCTCGTGTTAGAGAAATTAATGTTCAGTTCTAGGGTAGTGCATTCTTGTAGTCAGCATGTTGCATGCTCGCTCAGATCTTGTGGCATCTGTGGCATTGTGCTGGGACTAAGTTCATATTCAAGGTTCTTTATTGTCATTAGCATCGCATGTTAATCAGGTCTCTCTTGTAAATGAGTCCCCGAAGTTCATTGGGATTTACCTGCATCAACAAAGGTTGAATGAATGTGGTACATGAGGTGGAACAAAACTGAGTTACACCCAACAATAGCAAAAATATAAGGTGTAAAAGAAGCAGTAGTAAGGATCTAAGATATAATCCAAGAAATACACTGAACCCTTAATAGAGCAAAACAATACGCCAAACAGCAGCATGTTGCAATGCACACTAATGCACACGGTACAATAATCATGCTGTTGAATCAGCATCTTGATGTGCCTTACCCGTGAGGTGGATGGATTATCTCGGCAAAGGGGAAATGCTCACTGACACAGATATATACAAATATGTGAACAATATTTAAGATAAAAAGACTTTGGTGTTGAAAAAGTCTTAGATGTTTGAGTTCAGCTCAAGAAAAATGGGACCAAAAACAAAAGTGTTGCACATACTGTACATTTTTGTCCAGTGTATTTTGCCAGTTTTTATTGATATTATGAAAATATTTTCATCTTTAGTCATTTTATTTGACGTTTCCTGTTGGGTTACTGATTGCTTTTTAAATATTTTGTACTTTTTTGGCACTTAAATTAATGAGAAGTTGCTTTTAAACATTAATTCTGACGTAAGACGGTATGATTTAATGTTTATAGCACAAAAGATTTCTTCTGACCATTTTTAGTTTAAATTCTGAGGGATTCTTTTAACCAAATCCATCCATTATCGTTTACCCGCTTCTTCTTTTTCGGGTCACGGGGGTAACTGGTGCCCATGTCCAGCCATCATTGTGCGAGAGGCGGGGGCCACCGTGGACAGGTCTCCAGTCCATCACAGGGCCATGAACCAACATCTAGTTATTAAAGAAATGCCAAACAACTTTGAAGACCTGTTGATTATTGATGCACCGTTCCTTCAAGATAGTTGTACACCTTTTATTGTTGCCTTTTTTCTTACAAATCATGTTCATTTCCTAAAACTCTTGAGTCACTCTCATTTTATTAAAAAAACATGGCAAATGAACACTTTTCTGTCGACAGACTCAGCCATCTTGTTAAAGGATAGGAACTCAACAGGACGTGACCGCAACATAAACACATTTTTCATGCATGATTCATGTATTTTTTTTACACGCAACCACTTAACCTACAACTCTTTCTAAAAGACTTTTTCGGTACCATTCAGTGCGCTCCACAGCTGAGCTTGTTAATGGAAGAAAAGGAGTTTACCAATGAATTGTGCATGATCTGAAATTACCCTAGATGTTCTGTAGAGTGTAAAGTCTGTAAAAATGTGCAAGAATGGCTAAATTGACGGGGACCTTACTGGTTTTGTAAAGTATTGTTATAATGTAGGCTAAAACATCACGAGACAGCTCTTTACCTTTTGTACAAAATCAGTCAGACACCAACGCAGGTTCATAATGCTGAGTAGAACCAATGATTCGGGTTTGTTTTCTTGGCAGAATAATGTTAGTTTAATTATTTAAACTTTATTGACCAGCCTCATTTGAGAGAAACTGTGTTGAATTCTGACCAAACTGATGAGAACTGAACCTCGTGTCTTAACACTGAAGTTGATCAAGCAACATTCTACCACAGTTAAAGCTGCTATCTACGATTTCTGTATGACCAAAACACTTAGAAAATTTTTGAACAGGGAAAGCCTTCTGCTCCCTCCCCCTTGCTCTCTGGCTGACCTACAACTCCGCCTCCTTAGCTCCTCCTCCTCCCAGCGCTGCAGGCTGGGACAGGCGGGGGATGAGCTGTGTGAAGCTGACACCCCACCCACATGAACAAAACTCTGTTTTTATTGGCTGGTTCAAAAAACTCTGTTTTTATTGGCTGGTTAACGGCTGGTCACTGTGGGTTTTTATAAATGCTTTTATTACCATCGGGAGACGCCAGAGGACTATAGTTTTTTCAGAGATTACCTGTCAAACATCTATCTATCATAAAATAGTGGCAGAGTGCAGAAATATGTTTAAAAAATAACTTACATACTGATCCTTTAAGGTTATACTTCTTCCTTTGGGTCAAGGGGGTCACTGGTGCCCATGTCCAGCTATCACTGTGCAAGAGTAAGTGAGTAGGAAGTGATATGTATATATAATATAATATAATGTCACATTTGTCATCTGTGTATGTTTCCATACAAGACGAAATTAGTCTCTGCATTTAACCCAACCACCACCAGGTGGGGCAGTAGGCAGCTATTGAAAGCGCCCGGGGGGCAATTTGGGGGTGAGGTGTGCCGCCCATAGACACCACAAGGTATGCCGTGACTGGGGTTCGAACCTGGGTCCTTTGGGTCCCAAGTCGGTTCCCCTGCCTCTACACCATCTTGGCCCCCAATATGTCTTGTCATTATTGTATGCTCTCTTCTTGCATCTGGGGCGGCCGTGGCGTAGTGGTAATGGCAGTCGTCCCCCGATCGGAAGGTTGGTGGTTCGAATCCCGGTTCCCCACACCACGTGTCGTTGTGTCCTTGGGCAAGACACTTAACCCCGAGTTGCTCCCGGTAGGACTGGAAAGCACCTTGCATGGTAGTCTGCCGCTACCGGTGTATGAATGTGTGTAGCACTTTGAGATTTTCACTAATGAAAAGTGCGTTATAAATTAAATTCATTATTATTATTATTATTATTATCATTTGGAAATCAGCCCCACTGTTTCAGTCACAGGAAGTCTGCATGCAGATACACACATGAACATGGAATGAAACGAAAGAAAATCCCCAAGACATCACATGTCCACGTAATGCTATAAAATGTCTTAAAGAAGCTCCCAAAGTTTCTCAGCAGATTTAAGCTGCCACGGTTGCTTCTGCCTCTTTATGTACCGTAATCCCAAAATGATGATAAGCTTGAGGCTCTGGAGGGACCGTGCCATCTGTTGCAGGGTTCCTTGTTCTTCGTGGCTTGGATTGTACGTTTGGGGTCATTGTCAGGCTGAAGAATGAATTGAGAGCTGATCAGATGGCTGATGGCTTTGAATGAAGGAAAAAAAGACTGAAACCTCCAAGGAGATGAAACGTACTTAACCGTTGACGTATATCTATATCTAATGGCTTAAATAAATTTACTTGGTATACACACATTCTAGGGTTATAATTCCTTGAAGGAGGGTATATCATCTCGTTTCATGCTAGTTTTAAAATAACATCATTTTATGTTGAAAGGGGACAGTTGTAGCTGTTATTTTATGAAAATCACAAGACATTACATTACACTGAGTGTGTTATGGTCATTTTTGTTCTAGCTGGATTGGCCGTCTTTAATTGAATTGACTAAAAGATGTAGATGCGCATAATGATAATGATTGCTTCATGAAAGTTTCATTAACCTCCATCCAGCGGTTGATGTGGTATTTTGCTAACAGACACTGGCAGAAACATTCCCTGCCTTAAGCCATTTGGCTTTGGGGAAATATTTAGAGCCATCTTGCCAGAGAAACGAAGTGTTGATTGAGACAAACGCTAAGATCTGTGTTGGGGAGCTGTTCATTCTTGCTGACTGGAGCGTGTCGTTAAGTAAAGAAGTCTTTGCCAGCTGGCCTGCGGTTAGTGCAGTTTGACATATGATGCAGCAAAAAGCAACCCCCCGTAACCACCATCCTTGTAAATAAATGAGGGTTGGCATTTATTCGTTCACATCCATCAAATCTTTAAGGTGCAACAATATGTACAGGTGGAAGGGCATTTCATTGAGCGAAACTTCTTTTATACGAAGGCTGTTATGCAAGAGGATGTGCATTGTTGTGTAATAGATCACTGTGAGCTGATCTTGATTATCTTTAAGCAAGCTAATGAGAAATCAAAGAAAATCTGGCAGCTGTAATGGCAGTCTGCTAGATTGGTTATGATGACAAAATCAATTGCAGAGGTTGTAGTGTAGAAAAATGATCTGCAGAGTTCTGATATACAGTATTAATGGTAAATGGTAAATGGAGCTTACTTACCGTATTTTCCGGACTATAGGTCGCAGCTTTTTATCATTTTTTTCATGGCCTGCGACCTATAGTCAGATGCGACCTATATGTTTTTGTTTTTTTTATAAAATAAGCTGATTTGTAATCATTTATTAACAAAAATTAAACTGAGACACACTCTTACAATAATGTCAGCTAACAAATATATTTTTAGGTGTTTATCCTGCTAAAATTATTCATTTATTAAAGAAAAGTTCAGCTCAGACACATATTTGCTATAATTTTTTATCAAACAATTAATTGTTTTTAAGTGTTAATCTTCTTAAAAGCCTTGCTGTGCGCTCCTGTGGAAGAGACATTTGCAGCAGAGCTAAACACGGTCCACATTTTGACGTAGGTGCGACCTATATTCAGGTGCGACCTATATATGGATTTTTCCAATTCTTTGGCAATAATTGGACAATGCGACCTATACTCGGGTGCAACCTATAGTCCGAAAAATACGGTATACAGGTAGTCCCCGACTTACGAGCGAGTTTTGTTCCTACGAGTCGCTCGTAAGACGAAAATTCGTACGTCGGAACACGAAACGCGTGTTCTCGTAAGTCCGGATTTTCGGTCGTAAATCGGAAAATGTATGCTAGCGCTATTACGAACACTCGTGTTTCATCACAAATGTTCATACTAGTTCATAAACAAGCTCAGAAACTTGTTTCCAAACGGTTAGCTAACACACTTTCATCTAAAAACACATGAAAGTGCTGTATTTTTTGTATGTTCTTTACAAATTTACTGCTTGTTCGCCAGCTCATAAGTCCGGAACCTCGTAGGTAAGAGTGCTCGTAAGTCGGGGACTACCTGTATAGCGCTTTCCAGCCCCCTATGAGCGCTTCACAGTACCAGCCATCCACCCATCGTACACACATTCATACACCGGTAGCGGTAGGCTGCCATGCAAGGCGCCAGCCAGTCCTACCGGGAGCAACTCGGGGTTAAGTGTCTTGCCCAGGGACACAACGAGGTATGCAGTGACCGGGGATCGAACCTGGGACCTTCCGGTCCTGAGCCGGCTGCCCTGCCTCTACACCATCTCGGCCCCGTATAGTATAGTATAGTATAGGCTACTATACTGTTTTGTGGACTCTATCACACAAAGTGACTGGCTAAAATGTACATAAACATGCCACTATTGGAAGAATCTTTGCTGGTTCTTTGACAAAAGTACATTTTTCTGTCCTTTTTATGGCAGGTTGAGTTGTTCATGCATTAGCTCGGCAATACTGAAGTGGTTGTTGTCCTCTGAGGACTAAGTCTAAGGGCCTCTTCACACTGGCAAATTTAAAATACCTCCTTTAATGGGAAAGCAATAATTACACTGCTACTCGTGTAGTACTCGGCAAATATGTTGTCAAGAAGCTTTCCTGCACCCTCGCCAGGATCCAAATGGTTGCCTTGTCACAGCTCTCAGATGTCGTTGTCAAGGTGCAGATATGAAGTAGATGATCAAACCGTGCTAGCATGACACTGGTATTACATATGTACCGTAATTTTTGGAGTATAGGTCGCACCTTTTTATCATTTTTTCATGGCCTGCGACCTATACTCAGGTGCGACCTATATATGGCTTTTTATCACTTTCGGCGAAACAAATTTTTAAATCCAGCTCATTTCACAATTACGTTCATTTATTAAGGAAAAGTTCAGCTCAGACACATATTTGCTATAATTTTTATCAAACAAATAATTGTTTTTAAGTGTTAATCTTCTTAAAAGCCTTGCTGTGCGCTCCTGTGGCAGACATTTGCAGCAGAGCTAAACGTAGGTGCGACCTATACACCAGTGCGACCTATCTAGGGATTTTTCCAATCTATTGGTAATAATTGGACAATGCGACCTATACTCCGGTGCGACCTATACTTAAAAAAATACGGTACTGTATATTACGTCTGTGCTATGTTGTTTCTGTGACTTTTACAATCAGCGTCATAGCCTAGGCTCCAACCAAGATCCTAATACAATGCAGATGCAACAAGTTTTGTGAATGCTCAGTCCTGGTCCTCGAGGGCCACAATCCTGATTGTTTCTGATACAGGTAATCCTCGACTTACGAGCGCATCGACATACGAGGTTCCGGACTTACGAGCTCACTAACGAACAGTAAAGTTGTACAGAAAATACAGCACTTTTATGTGTTTTTAGATGAAAGTGTGTTAGCTAACCGTTTGGAAACAAGTTTCTGAGCATGTTTATGAACTAGTATGAACGTTTGTGATGAAAAACGAGTGTTCGTAGTAGCGCTAGCATAAATTTTCCGACTTACGACCGAAAATCCGGACTTACGAGCGACACGTGTTTCGGGTTCCGACATACGAGATTTCGTGTTACGAGATAGTCGCAGGAACGGAACTCGCTCGTAAGTCGGGGACCCCCTGTATCTCTCTGCTCCAACACACCTGATTTGATCCAAGGTGATTCACAGGCTTCTACAGAACATGAAGAGGTGGTTTAGCCATTGAATCCGCTGTGTTGGAGCAGGGAAACAAGTGAAACATGCAGGATTGTGGCCCTCATGGACCAAGATTGGACACCCCTGCTTTTAACATTGTAAACCTTTTACAGTCTATCACGGGTGTGATCCCACTGTTTTCCTAAGATAATTCATGAAGACCTACAAAGATAATCTACCTTCCAACTGATTTTTTTATGTTGTAATGGTGTTATCCAGTGTGAAGGTTATGACCAAATTGATCATTTACGCTCAGAATTTAATGAAAATTGTGTATTCCAATAAAGCTGTATTGTTCGTAAGAGACCAGTAGGTGGTTTATATGTCTCATTATTTTTCAACTCACATGAAAAATTGCTAATTGAAAAAATTGTTACTGTTGTCCAAACTTTCCATTTATCAAGCACACACGAATACGTTGAAATTAATTTTTTCATTATTGTACATTTTGTTAGAATATGAGTTTTTCTAAAAATTTCTCACCAAAACACTGTTTGTAGGAGGATGATGGGTCACAAGTTACCAAAAGTGGATCCATAAATGCAAATCTTTAATGGTGTATTGGAAAATTTTCTGTACTCTTTAAGTTACCAAAAGTGGATCCATAAATGCAAATCTTTAATGGTGTATTGGAAAATTTTCTGTACTCTTTGTATGTGTTGTAATCTGTTTCCATTATCTATATTCAACCAGAATAGAACTTTTGGAGCAATCTCTTTTTTTTACAAGGCTGACCTGGCCAAGAGGTCAGAAGCACACATCATAAAGCAAGTTATGATTTAGGATAAATCATAAACCTATTTTACGCACAAAAATGGCTATGGGCATGGCATAGTTGGTAAATTGATTTTTGGTTGTCAAATTAGGTATGGAAGGTATGGAAACAGAAGATAACAGAAACCAGTGGAACACTGGAACCTTCCTGAGGATAAATCTGATTTTAGTGATGCTTTCATTTTGTTTTGTTTAAAGTTTTAGAGTTTTGGACATAAGTTTTTATTTCAATTTGCGTATTATTTTATAGTTTCCAAGCGTCTATCTGACCATAAATATGTAGCATACCTGTTCATAAACTTTCTTTTGTCCAGCCCAAAACTTAATAATAATTTAACAAAACTTCATATACATATCACTGGACTGAGTGGCACACACACTTTTCATCACCCCAGCTCTGAGGTCAAGGTCACAAATCAAGGTCAAGGTTAAAACGATGCATTTTATTTTCGTCCAGACCATAACTTTGGATCTGCTCAAGATGATTTAAGGAAACTTGATGCACATTTGTGCCACCACTAGATGTCATGTAATCTTTTTACCAACCCAGTTCATAGGTCAAGGTCAAAAATCAAGGTCAAAGTTAAAACAATGTATTTTTTCATCCCGACCATAAATTTGGATCCACTCACAATGATTTAAGGAAACTTGATGCACATTTGTGCCCCCACTACATGTCAGGTAATCTTTTCATCACCCCAGCTCATAGGCCAAGGTCAAAAATCAAGGTCAAAATTACAACAAGGTATTTTTTTTCATCCTGACCATAACTTTGGGTCTGCTCAAGCTGTTTTAAGGAATCTTGATGCACATTTGTGCCACCACCATATGTCATGTAATCTTTTCATCACCCCAGCTCATAGGTCGAGGTCAAAAATCAAGGTCAAAATGACTCAAAATTACAACAAGGTATTTTTTTTCATCCTGACCATAACTTTGGGTCTGCTCAAGCTGTTTTAAGGAATCTTGATGCACATTTGTGCCACCACCATATGTCATGTAATCTTTTCATCACCCCAGCTCATAGGCCAAGGTCAAAAATCAAGGTCAAAATTACAACAAGGTATTTTTTTTCATCCTGACCATAACTTTGGATCTGCTCAAGCTGTTTTAAGGAAACTTGATGCACATTTGTGCCACCACTACATGTCAGGTAATCTTTTCATCACCCCAGCTCATAGGTCAAGGTCAAAAATCAAGGTCAAAGTTAAAACAATTTTTTTTTCACCCTGACCATAACTTTGGATCCACTCCCAATGATTTAAGGAAACTTGATGCACATTTGTGCCACCACTACATGTCAGGTAATCTTTTCATCACCCCAGTTCATAGGTCGAGGTCAAAAATCAAGGCCAAAGTTACAACAAGGCAATTTTTTCATCCTGACCATAACTTTGGATCTGCTCAAGCTGTTTTAAGGAAACTTGATGCACATTTGTGCCACAACTAGATGTCATGTAATCTTTTCACAACCCAGCTCATAGGTCAAGCTCAAAAATCAAGGTCAAAGTTAAAACAATGTGTTTTTTTTTCATCCCAACCATAACTTTGGATCCACTCACAATGATTTAAGGACATTTGATGCACATTTGTGCCACCAATACATGTCAGGTAACATGTTCACTACCCCCGCTCATAGATAAAGGTCACAAATCAAGGTCATAGTTAAAACAAGGCAATTTTTTTCATCCAGACCATAACTTTGGATCAGCTCAAGATGATTTAAGGAAACTTGATGCACATTTGTGCCACCATCAGGTCATCTTTTCATCCCCCCAGCTCTCAGGTCAAGGTCACAAATCAAGATCAACAGTTGTACAAGGTTTTTGCTTGTCTGGACCATTGCTATGGATTGCTGTGTAATATATTGTTTGTCATCAGCATATTTTTAGTTTTGTTGCGGAATATTTGTCCTTTTCTAATTTGCTCTGTCTACTTCCCATTTTATTTTCCAAATTTCTCTGGTCATGTTTCATACCTTGTCTCTTGTACTGAAATTCACTATGTGACATCTTCCTCAACATTTACTCTATTGATTCCAGAACATTTCGCTGTTCAGTTATTTATAGATTTTATGTTCCTGCAAAGACAGATTTGGGGGCATTTTGACCCCAGTCATGACTTTTACTGTAGTTTATTTCCTTATACTTTATGGAAAAGCATACACTTGTTTTGAAGGATGAGTAAAAGTGAATGTGGAAACGTATAAATACAGCTGCGCACACACAGAGAAAACTACTCGCACACGGCATGGATTTGTTTCCTCTGTGATGAGAGGGATTATGGGATAAAGGAGGCAAGGCCACCGCTGTTTAGTTCAGTTTGGGACCAAAGCTTCTCCCAGCAGCAGCACAATGACAAATACAGATGAATGTCTGGCTGCACACAGGGGATCTGCACCACCGGTAACACCACCACCACTGTCTTTAGAACCACCAGAGCCTCCTACTTGGGATCGGGAGTTGCAGTATGTTTTTTTTTTGTGTGTTTTTTTTTTGTGGAAGACTTAATTCCAGCCAAAACAGAAGCTTTAAAGTAAATACCATGGATTGCATAAGAACGGAAAGGAACCCAGCTGTGGTGGAGGGCTTTTGCTGCGTTTAAGGATATCCTGAACGTCAACTGATTATTCCAGTTCATTGGAAATTAATTGCTTTTCACAGTTTCTCGTTAATGGAAGCGTGGAAATGGTCCTCTTTTTGTTCGACGCTGGTCAGGCTTGATATTCAAGGACAGTTTTATTGTCCATATACTGACAATTTAATCTTATAGACTTTGAGGTATGGCATGATGGAATGATGCATCCACCCCATGAACAGCACCACGAAGGGATTAATCGGCTGGATTGCTATGGCAGTGACGTCCTTTTATAGTATGGATTTTTCACTATTTTAATTGTTTTTGCCCTTGTATAAAAGAGGCTCCAGATATTGTAACTGTACAACCTAGATCTTGGTTTTCTAATTGAAAGAATGTGCATCAACTCTTTCTTTGACTCAACATGGTTACGTTATGATTTTTTGGACATATCTGCTATGACGAGAACACTTTCTTGACCTGTCTCGATTCGTTTTCCCCATCCCGAAATGTGCCCTGACACCGTTGGCGTAATCTGCAATAAGCGAGTCAGCTGTCAAATCGGTGCTTCGCAGTGCTTGTGCAATTTTTGCACGACGTTGCTCGCATGTGCAGCCATCGATCGCCCAGCTACGGAATCAATGAGCTGTTATTTGAATTCAGTCTATCGCACTAAGCAAAGCTACATCACGCTCAGAGTCGCACTAATTGGACTGAGCGGATTCTAACCAGCGGTGCACTAAGTGTGTCTCTGTGTACCTTTATCTGAGGCAGGGGGATTCAGGAGTACAAAAACCTCTCAGTAAAGCTGACACTTTGTTGCCCCTGTGCAACAAATTCCATGTAATCCAGTCCTCCCATGCTTGTTTTCACAGATGGATTAGTAGATCGTGTAATAAGTACTGTATAGTGATGCATCTTGCTTAGTTAATGTCATCTTTGTTTAAGATATTGATCCCCTTTTGTCTAAACATTGACCTAAAATGCGTTCTTATCTTCTCTGTGTCAGCCATAGAAATAAAACATCCGGCTGGCCGCCACCTGGCCCAGGTTCCTGGGGAGGGCTGCAGGGGTCCCAATACAGTTGGGACAGCATGAACAATATGAGGGATGCCCGGGACTTCCTTACCAGGTACTTCTGATCATAATCATGCGTTTCAGTTGCTTATTCTTGCAAGAGCCTAATTTGCACTGATGTCAGAAGTTTAAATGATATTTCACAGGGTCTAAATTGTTGCAGCACTCTCTACTGATATTGAGCTTAAGTTGGATGTAGGAGGAGCCCCACATACTCTGGGGGTGACGTCTCACATTATTGCATGAAATTGCACATACCGGTAGTTATTTTCAAGTTTTGACCAAAATGGCTACAAAGTTGTCTTGTTTGTAACACATTGTATTCTTTTATTTGTTGTGCCATGTACAAATCCTTTTTTTCCATCTGTACCAGTCCACAAGCATTTACCAGGTCCAGTATGCAGCCCTGGAATCTACTGTATGACCTTTATCAGAGTCAGAGTCAGAATCAGAGTTTCTTTATTGTCGTTCGCACCACATGTGGTACATATGGTGGAACAAAATTATGTACACAGGGTCCCAGTTACACCCAACAATAAAATGTAAAAGAAAAACAGCAATAAGATCTAAGATATGACTTAAGAAAAACATCAACTAAAAATGCGCTAAGCACATAGCATTAAAACCATTATGTCAAACAGCAGCACGAACATGAGTCTGTGTGAGCAGATGAGCACGCATGAACACAGCAACATGAAACAGATCAGCAGCAACATGAAACAGATCAGCAGCAACATGATGTGATATTTTGCAGTGATTATTCTGGTTAGATATTCATGAGTCTAACAGCCTCAAGGCCCCAGTTTAGCACTGCGTTTGGCCGTTCAAACGCAGAGGCACAAGCGTTTGAATGTGGGCACGAACGCGCCAACCTCAAATTTTACGACCGCGTACGCAAGCGCGTTGTTGCACAATAAACTGCCCGGCGCCGGACTGTTTTGTATGTGACACAAATGTATTAAATTCCCCTTCTTCATCCCTGATCTGGCCTTTTCTTTTGTTTTTTTCCAAAAGTCAAGTGATCGCTTCCTCCTCTGTTGACTCCATGACTGAAATGATGAGGAAATTAATGAATTTGTCACGAGCGAATTAAACTCGGGTCCAACGTGGCTGCGCGAGGTTCTGCAGATTTCCTGGTGTGCTGGACCAGCGCTCCCTGTTTTTATTTAATTTTTTAGAACTTTTTATTAACATATAAACACAGAACACCGCTGCGGCTGCAGCTCGTGCCTTTTTTCCCCCACCCGACCTGTCAATCAATTCAGTAGGCGTGTCAGCAAATGACCAATCAGCGACCTCAATTTGTCCCGTAGGTAAACGCTCTGCCCTGCTGCTGCTCAAATGACGTCAAGTATTTGGAGCGAAAACGCGAGCATTAACGCGAGAACGAACGCAGAGCTATACTGTGAACTGCCTGCGCACAGAACGCGCGCGTAGAGCGGCGTTCGGCTAAACGCAGAGCTATACTGGGGCCTTCAGGGTAGAAGCTGTTCCTCAGTCTAGTGGTTCTACACTTAATGCTTCTAAACCTCCTTCATGAGGGTAGGGGCAAAAAGTGTGTGTGCTGGGTGAGTGGGGTCCTTCATGATGCAGGTGGCTCTCTTCCTGCATCTGGAGGTGTAAATGTCTGTGATAGTGGGAGACTGACTCCAACATCTTCTGTGCAGCCTTCACCACTCTCTGCAAAGCTTTTCTTTCTGCAGCTGTGCAGCCTCCATGCCACACGTTGATGCTGGAGCACAGGATGCTCTCCACTGCACACCTGTAGAAGGAGGTGAGGACTGAGCTTCTCAGACCAGCTCGTCTCAGCCGTCTGAGGAAGTAGAGTCTCTGATGACCTTTCTTGATCAGGCTGGTGGTGTTGTTGCTCCAGCTGAGGTTATCATTCATGTGTACACCCAAGTACTTGTAGCTGGAGACCACTTCCACTGCAGATCCTCTTATGTTCAGGGGTGTGTAGGTGTGTTTGTTCCTTCTGAAGTCCACGACCATCTCCTTTGTCTTCTTCAGGTTGATGTGAAGGTTATAGTCCTTGCACCAGCTCTCCAGGTGTTCCACCTCCTCCCTGTAACTGGACTCATCATTGTTTGTGATGCATCTCACCACAGCTGTATCATCTGCAAACTTTACAGTATGACAGCCTGGATGGGTGGCTGCACAATCACACATAAGCAGAGTAAACAGGAGAGGGTTTAACACACATCCCTGAGGGGAGCCAGTGCTGAAGATTACGGTGGAGGAGGAGAAGTTGTGGATCCTCACTTACTGCAGTTTGTTTGTTAAGAAGTCTAGTACCCTGTTACAAATGGAGGGGCTTAGTCCAAGTGTGAGTAGTTTGTCCATCAGGGTTTGTGGATCATGGTGTTGAAGGCAGGCGTGAAGTCCACAAAGAGCATACGGACGTAGGAGTCCTTCTGTTTCAGGTGGGTGAGAGCAGTGTGGACCACAGAGGAGATGGTGTCCTCTGTTGGCATCCTCCTCCTTTTTGCATGAACATGTGATGGTATACTTCCTGTTCAAAAGGAGTGCCAACAACAAACCTGGAAAAAAAATTAATTAAAAAAAAACTGCCACGCTGACAACCCATAGCCTCTTCTTCCTCTTCTCCTTCTTCTTACTGTTCCTTCTTTAGGTGTCACCACAGCGACATCTTTCTGCATTTCACCTCCATGTCTTCTCTAACTGCATCTATATATTTTCTCTTGCGTCTTCCTCTTTCTTGCTATGGTTGATTTTCATTCCTTTTCTTTCAAGTGCATACCGCCACCTCTCCAAGTTTTCTTCCACCTGCTCCTTGGTCTCAACATAGACCACAATATCATTTGAAAACATCATAATTCATGTGGAATCCTGCCTGCCCTCATTTGTTACGCCAAATTTACACTACATGCGTTCCGGCTCCGCTCCGCAGGTCGCAGCTGAGCGTTTCAAGTCCAGTTTACACTACCTCCGCTCCGGTCCGCCTGGATGCGCCGCTCCGAGACGCATGCGCGGGAATTGCGAGATCGCGCGATAAATCAAGTGATAAATAAGGAAGTCAGAACAAAACAATTCATTCGGTGGAAGAAGGAGAACAACAGTAGAGACTGGCGTAGTCATAAATGATAGTTTGACAGCATTTTTGTACAAATAAATCCGTATAGAGCTAGGATTAGTCCGCCCGTGGTGATTTTATTTTGTAAATACGGATGTTGTGCTCGTTCCTTTTCCTGTTGGTGCGACGTAATCTTTAAAAGTTGACTCCGGCACAGCTCCGGCGTCCGGCAGAAATAGGATCTGTTCTAATTTTGACGGACTGCCGTCCGCTCGCCGCCGCCGTGCGGAGCCAGTGTAAACGCTCTCATTGATTATAATGGGTGCGTATTTGCTGCGGAGGTCAGACCGGAGCGGAGCCGGAACGCATGTAGTGTAAATTTGGCGTTAGGCTGTCCATAGACCCTTAAATCCTACTGAGATATACACCCCTTTCTTGTAGTTTGGAATTAAAGCCAGCAGGACCTGGTTTACATGTTGCATTTTTAGAACCTGAATCTATGCACTTAAGACCAGCCACCAGAGAACGTTGATCAACCTCTGGCTTCAAATCCCAGGTTCTGTTCTCCAGTCTTTACTGTAAAGTAAAACCAAGGAAGGAAAACAGCATGTACACTTGTTCTGATGTGAGAAAGTTGTTCTTTACCACATGCAGTCAGTTTCACACTCAGGGGCCACAAGGACACAAAAACTGGGTCAAAATCCTATTGAGAAATCACTCGCAACAATTTTCTTTCAAATAAACAGTTGTTACACAGGCAAATATGAATCATAAATGATACGAATGCAAGCACATGCGCATCTACAAGCTACAAATTTGATGACTGTTGGCAAAGGACGCAAATCTCTTGCATCTAAGGACTTTGTTGAGCAGGGAAAGGGTCACTTTAAAACACTGTCAATGTATGGTATCTTAGAAGTCATACGTTCACTGTATCACTTCAAGATCTATTTGCAACTCAATAGATCTTTTACATGTACAAAAAGAAACACAGTAAAGTAGACACACAGGACAAATTCTGTAACCATGAAATTGCCTTTAAGCCGCCAGCTATGAACCAATGTTTTCTCAATCGTACCACTCATGCACAAAATAAAAAGTACAACCATTGTATTTAAGCACTTCTGTCTCTGTAAATTTGCCACGTCAAAGCAAATCTTTGCCATACAAACAGGCAAATGCTCAAATTGGATTGGAACTGAGATGCTGGCACGCAGAACTTGGGCACAAAGAGTTCAATTCCATTTTCTTTGAAAGAGGCTCTCTGTAAGTGATAACAGATTTCTCTGGAACCCCATTACCCCCACTTACTATCTTTAAGCCTTATTCTTCCTTTTTACGCAATATGTCAGGTTTATGTATGCCATTATTGTACCGCCATTGGAATTCCAAGAAACACAATGACAAAGAGGTGTAGTTAATGTGACAAGCTTCCAGGCTGTGAAAGTTGTTGCAAGAGTTTTAGGTTGTCCTGGTCAGACTTTCAAGATAAACGCTACATTTTTAAATGAGGGACAAATAAGAAAAGGGGACTGGGGAAGGAAGCATTTTTTGAAAGGATGTGAACTTGCTTCCACATTTCATATTGGAGTATCCAACAATATTCAGTCAGGTCATCTGGGCGGTTCCTTTTATTCTTTTTTTTTTTCTTTTCCTGAGACGTTTCATCCTACATTCAAAGGACTTCATTCTGAGGAGTCACCAAAACAAACTGATTCCCACAAACAGCACACTCCATAGTGGGGAAAAACAATTTGATGGTGGTAAAATGGACTCCGGGGCCTGCCATCTCCCCCGTCAACTCTTCTGAGATAGTAATTAGTGTGTTTTGGTGACTTATCAGATTGAAGAAGTCCTTTGGATGAAGGATGAAACGTCTCAGCAACAAACAAAAAAAGAAGAAAAAAAAAACGTCCAGATGACCTGACTGAGCATAGTTGGATTTTATACCTGTATTATTGTGCATTAACTTTGGCATATTGGAGTATGTTTTTACAAATGAGAAAGGACAGAGTTATAGCCATTTGGATTAAAGCTTGTATATGAGGTTATGCACAATCTAATGCGGCAGTGGGAAATCTTACACTTGAAATATGTATTGGCGATTACTCTTAACTACTACAGAAATAAAATTTAGCTCTGTATCTGTAAATATAACACATTTTTTGTTCCCTGTTGAGGAGTAAAGAGTGGACTTGGAAATATCTGTGGTCTGTCCGTCTCGTTCATCTTGTGAGCTGGATAAGTAGAAAAATAAGTGAAGTGCTGACTTTTATTTTGGTGTGTTGCTGCACCTAGGCATAAGAAAAGTCTCCATATGAAATTGGGTTGCCACGTCAAAATCTAAGATGGCTATCACCATCACTGCATCAGCATTTCCCCTTGGTCTTGGCAGGGTGCTTGTCTTCCGGGATATGCGTGAGAGAAGCAAAGCACTGTGTCTGTAACTTCTTAGCTAGTACATCTGTATTGCGCACCTTTAGCTTAGTGCTATGTCACTATGCAAACCGGCCAATTTAATAATTACATATGTTTACACAATAGATATTCAATCTTTTGAAAAAACTAGGTTTTCTAGTTTTTATATTGTTGAACTGTAGAGTTTTCTCAATTATTATGGTGGCTGAAGATTAACCTATGGTGGCCAAGGCCACCTTTGGACATCCCTTGGCTCTACCGTTGCACCTGAAGGTGGATAAATTTACTT
>JBBPBX010004784.1:0-47323 GCA_038048925.1 Garcialebias charrua
ATGAAACTGCTCACAACATGCCATGAAACTCACAACACGCCATGAAACTCACAACACGCCATGAAACTCACAACACGCCATGAAAACTCACAACACGCCATGAAACTCACAACACGCCATGAAACTCACAACACGCCATGAAACTCACAACACGCCATAAAACTCACAACACGCCATGAAACTCACAACACGCCATGAAACTCACAACACGCCATAAAACTCACAACACGCCATGAAACTCACAACACGCCATGAAACTCACAACACGCCATGAAACTCACAACACGCCATGAAACTCACAACACGCCATGAAACTCACAACACGCCATAAAACTCACAACACGCCATGAAACTCACAACACGCCATGAAACTCACAACACGCCATGAAACTCACAACACGCCATGAAACTCACAACACGCCATGAAACTCACAACACGCCATAAAACTCACAAACGCCATGAAACTCACAACACGCCATGAAACTCACAACACGCCATGAAACTCACAACACGCCATGAAACTCACAACACGCCATGAAACTCACAACACGCCATGAAACTCACAACACGCCATGAAACTCACAACACGCCATGAAACTCACAACACGCCATGAAACTCACAACACGCCATGAAACTCACAACACGCCATGAAACTCACAACACGCCATGAAACTCACAACACGCCATGAAACTCACAACACGCCATGAAACTCACAACACGCCATGAAACTCACAACACGCCATGAAACTCACAACACGCCATGAAACTCACAACACGCCATGAAACTCACAACACGCCATGAAACTCACAACACGCCATGAAACTCACAACACGCCATGAAACTCACAACACGCCATGAAACTCACAACACGCCATGAAACTCACAACACGCCATGAAACTCACAACACGCCATGAAACTCACAACACGCCATGAAACTCACAACACGCCATAAAACTCACAACACGCCATGAAACTCACAACACGCCATGAAACTCACAACACGCCATGAAACTCACAACACGCCATGAAACTCACAACACGCCATGAAACTCACAACACGCCATGAAACTCACAACACGCCATGAAACTCACAACACGCCATGAAACTCACAACACGCCATGAAACTCACAACACGCCATGAAACTCACAACACGCCATGAAACTCACAACACGCCATGAAACTCACAACACGCCATGAAACTCACAACACGCCATGAAACTCACAACACGCCATGAAACTCACAACACGCCATGAAACTCACAACACGCCATAAAACTCACAACACGCCATGAAACTCACAACACGCCATGAAACTCACAACACGCCATGAAACTCACAACACGCCATGAAACTCACAACACGCCATGAAACTCACAACACGCCATGAAACTCACAACACGCCATGAAACTCACAACACGCCATGAAACTCACAACACGCCATGAAACTCACAACACGCCATGAAACTCACAACACGCCATGAAACTCACAACACGCCATGAAACTCACAACACGCCATGAAACTCACAACACGCCATGAAACTCACAACACGCCATGAAACTCACAACACGCCATGAAACTCACAACACGCCATGAAACTCACAACACGCCATGAAACTCACAACACGCCATGAAACTCACAACACGCCATGAAACTCACAACACGCCATGAAACTCACAACACGCCATAAAACTCACAACACGCCATGAAACTCACAACACGCCATGAAACTCACAACACGCCATAAAACTCACAACACGCCATGAAACTCACAACACCCCATGAAACTCACAACACGCCATAAAACTCACAACACGCCATGAAACTGCTCACAAAACGCCATGAAACTGCTCACAACATGCCATGAAACTCATAACACGCCATGAAACTCTCAACACGCCATGAAACTCACAACACGCCATAAAACTCACAACACGCCATAAAACTCACAACATGCCATGAAACTGCTCACAAAACGCCATGAAACTGCTCACAACATGCCATGAAACTCACAACACGCCATGAAACTCACAATACGCCATGAAACTCACAACACGCCATAAAACTCACAACACGCCATGAAACTCACAACACGCCATGAAACTCACAACACGCCATGAAACTCACAACACGCCATGAAACTCACAACACGCCATAAAACTCACAACACGCCATAAAACTCACAACACGCCATGAAACTCACAACATGCCATGAAACTCACAACATGCCATGAAACTCACAACACACCATGAAACTCACAACTCACAACATGCCATGAAACTCACAACACACCATGAAACTCACAACACGCCATGAAACTCACAACACGCCATGAAACTCACAACACGCCATAAAACTCACAACATGCCATGAAACTCACAACACGCCATGAAACTCACAACACGCCATGAAACTCACAACACGCCATGAAACTCACAACACGCCATGAAACTCACAACACGCCATGAAACTCACAACACGCCATGAAACTCACAACACGCCATGAAACTCACAACACGCCATGAAACTCACAACACGCCATGAAACTCACAACACGCCATGAAACTCACAACACGCCATGAAACTCACAACACGCCATGAAACTCACAACACGCCATGAAACTCACAACACGCCATGAAACTCACAACACGCCATGAAACTCACAACACGCCATGAAACTCACAACACGCCATGAAACTCACAACACGCCATGAAACTCACAACACGCCATGAAACTCACAACACGCCATGAAACTCACAACACGCCATGAAACTCACAACACGCCATAAAACTCACAACACGCCATGAAACTCACAACACGCCATGAAACTCACAACACGCCATGAAACTCACAACACGCCATGAAACTCACAACACGCCATGAAACTCACAACACGCCATGAAACTCACAACACGCCATGAAACTCACAACACGCCATGAAACTCACAACACGCCATGAAACTCACAACACGCCATGAAACTCACAACACGCCATGAAACTCACAACACGCCATGAAACTCACAACACGCCATGAAACTCACAACACGCCATGAAACTCACAACACGCCATGAAACTCACAACACGCCATGAAACTCACAACACGCCATGAAACTCACAACACGCCATAAAACTCACAACATACCATGAATCTCACAACACTCCATGAAACTCACAACACGCCATGAAACTTACAACACGCCATGAAACTCACAACACGCCATAAAACTCACAACACGCCCTGAAACTGCTCACAAAACGCCATGAAACTCACAACACGCTATTAAACTCACAACATGCCATGAAACTCACAACACGCCATAAAACTCACAACACGCCATAAAACTCACAACACGCCATGAAACTCACAACACGCCATGAAACTCACAACACGCCATGAAACTCACAACACGCCATGAAACTCACAACACGCCATGAAACTCACAACACGCCATGAAACTCACAACACGCCATGAAACTCACAACACGCCATAAAACTCACAACACGCCATGAAACTCACAACACGCCATGAAACTCACAACACGCCATAAAACTCACAACATGCCATGAAACTCACAACACGCCATGAAACTCACAACACGCCATAAAACTCACAACACGCCATGAAACTCACAACACCCCATGAAACTCACAACACGCCATAAAACTCACAACACGCCATGAAACTGCTCACAAAACGCCATGAAACTGCTCACAACATGCCATGAAACTCATAACACGCCATGAAACTCTCAACACGCCATGAAACTCACAACACGCCATAAAACTCACAACACGCCATAAAACTCACAACATGCCATGAAACTGCTCACAAAACGCCATGAAACTGCTCACAACATGCCATGAAACTCACAACACGCCATGAAACTCACAATACGCCATGAAACTCACAACACGCCATAAAACTCACAACACGCCATGAAACTCACAACACGCCATGAAACTCACAACACGCCATGAAACTCACAACACGCCATAAAACTCACAACACGCCATGAAACTCACAACACGCCATGAAACTCACAACACGCCATGAAACTCACAACACGCCATGAAACTCACAACACGCCATGAAACTCACAACACGCCATGAAACTCACAACACGCCATGAAACTCACAACACGCCATGAAACTCACAACACGCCATAAAACTCACAAACGCCATGAAACTCACAACACGCCATGAAACTCACAACACGCCATGAAACTCACAACACGCCATGAAACTCACAACACGCCATGAAACTCACAACACGCCATAAAACTCACAACACGCCATGAAACTCACAACACGCCATGAAACTCACAACACGCCATGAAACTCACAACACGCCATGAAACTCACAACACGCCATGAAACTCACAACACGCCATGAAACTCACAACACGCCATGAAACTCACAACACGCCATGAAACTCACAACACGCCATGAAACTCACAACACGCCATGAAACTCACAACACGCCATGAAACTCACAACACGCCATGAAACTCACAACACGCCATGAAACTCACAACACGCCATGAAACTCACAACACGCCATGAAACTCACAACACGCCATGAAACTCACAACACGCCATGAAACTCACAACACGCCATGAAACTCACAACACGCCATGAAACTCACAACACGCCATGAAACTCACAACACGCCATGAAACTCACAACACGCCATAAAACTCACAACACGCCATGAAACTCACAACACGCCATGAAACTCACAACACGCCATGAAACTCACAACACGCCATAAAACTCACAACACGCCATGAAACTCACAACACGCCATGAAACTCACAACACGCCATAAAACTCACAACACGCCATGAAACTCACAACACCCCATGAAACTCACAACACGCCATAAAACTCACAACACGCCATGAAACTGCTCACAAAACGCCATGAAACTGCTCACAACATGCCATGAAACTCATAACACGCCATGAAACTCTCAACACGCCATGAAACTCACAACACGCCATAAAACTCACAACACGCCATAAAACTCACAACATGCCATGAAACTGCTCACAAAACGCCATGAAACTGCTCACAACATGCCATGAAACTCACAACACGCCATGAAACTCACAATACGCCATGAAACTCACAACACGCCATAAAACTCACAACACGCCATGAAACTCACAACACGCCATGAAACTCACAACACGCCATGAAACTCACAACACGCCATGAAACTCACAACACGCCATAAAACTCACAACACGCCATAAAACTCACAACACGCCATGAAACTCACAACATGCCATGAAACTCACAACATGCCATGAAACTCACAACACACCATGAAACTCACAACTCACAACATGCCATGAAACTCACAACACACCATGAAACTCACAACACGCCATGAAACTCACAACACGCCATGAAACTCACAACACGCCATAAAACTCACAACATGCCATGAAACTCACAACACGCCATGAAACTCACAACACGCCATGAAACTCACAACACGCCATGAAACTCACAACACGCCATGAAACTCACAAACCCATAAACTCACACAACAGCCATGAAACTCACAACACGCCATGAAACTCACAACACGCCATGAAACTCACAACACGCCATGAAACTCACAACACGCCATGAAACTCACAACACGCCATGAAACTCACAACACGCCATGAAACTCACAACACGCCATGAAACTCACAACACGCCATGAAACTCACAACACGCCATGAAACTCACAACACGCCATGAAACTCACAACACGCCATGAAACTCACAACACGCCATGAAACTCACAACACGCCATGAAACTCACAACACGCCATGAAACTCACAACACGCCATAAAACTCACAACACGCCATGAAACTCACAACACGCCATGAAACTCACAACACGCCATGAAACTCACAACACGCCATGAAACTCACAACACGCCATAAAACTCACAACACGCCATGAAACTCACAACACGCCATGAAACTCACAACACGCCATGAAACTCACAACACGCCATGAAACTCACAACACGCCATGAAACTCACAACACGCCATGAAACTCACAACACGCCATGAAACTCACAACACGCCATAAAACTCACAACACGCCATAAAACTCACAACACGCCATGAAACTGCTCACAAAACGCCATGAAACTGCTCACAACATGCCATGAAACTCACAACACGCCATGAAACTCACAATACGCCATGAAACTCACAACACGCCATAAAACTCACAACACGCCATGAAACTCACAACACGCCATGAAACTCACAACACGCCATGAAACTCACAACACGCCATGAAACTCACAACACGCCATGAAACTCACAACACGCCATAAAACTCACAACACGCCATGAAACTCACAACACGCCATGAAACTCACAACACGCCATGAAACTCACAACACGCCATGAAACTCACAACACGCCATGAAACTCACAACACGCCATGAAACTCACAACACGCCATGAAACTCACAACACGCCATGAAACTCACAACACGCCATGAAACTCACAACACGCCATAAAACTCACAACACGCCATGAAACTCACAACACGCCATGAAACTCACAACACGCCATGAAACTCACAACACGCCATGAAACTCACAACACGCCATGAAACTCACAACACGCCATGAAACTCACAACACGCCATGAAACTCACAACACGCCATGAAACTCACAACACGCCATGAAACTCACAACACGCCATGAAACTCACAACACGCCATGAAACTCACAACACGCCATGAAACTCACAACACGCCATGAAACTCACAACACGCCATGAAACTCACAACACGCCATGAAACTCACAACACGCCATGAAACTCACAACACGCCATGAAACTCACAACACGCCATGAAACTCACAACACGCCATGAAACTCACAACACGCCATGAAACTCACAACACGCCATGAAACTCACAACACGCCATGAAACTCACAACACGCCATGAAACTCACAACACGCCATGAAACTCACAACACGCCATAAAACTCACAACACGCCATGAAACTCACAACACGCCATGAAACTCACAACACGCCATGAAACTCACAACACGCCATGAAACTCACAAACGCCATGAAAACTCACAACACGCCATGAAACTCATAACACGCCATGAAACTCACAACACGCCATGAAACTCACAACACGCCATAAAACTCACAACACGCCATAAAACTCACAACATGCCATGAAACTGCTCACAAAACGCCATGAAACTGCTCACAACATGCCATGAAACTCACAACACGCCATGAAACTCACAATACGCCATGAAACTCACAACACGCCATAAAACTCACAACACGCCATGAAACTCACAACACGCCATGAAACTCACAACACGCCATGAAACTCACAACACGCCATGAAACTCACAACACGCCATGAAACTCACAACACGCCATGAAACTCACAACACGCCATGAAACTCACAACACGCCATGAAACTCACAACACGCCATGAAACTCACAACACGCCATGAAACTCACAACACGCCATGAAACTCACAACACGCCATGAAACTCACAACACGCCATAAAACTCACAAACGCCATGAAACTCACAACACGCCATGAAACTCACAACACGCCATGAAACTCACAACACGCCATGAAACTCACAACACGCCATGAAACTCACAACACGCCATGAAACTCACAACACGCCATGAAACTCACAACACGCCATGAAACTCACAACACGCCATGAAACTCACAACACGCCATGAAACTCACAACACGCCATGAAACTCACAACACGCCATGAAACTCACAACACGCCATGAAACTCACAACACGCCATGAAACTCACAACACGCCATGAAACTCACAACACGCCATGAAACTCACAACACGCCATGAAACTCACAACACGCCATGAAACTCACAACACGCCATGAAACTCACAACACGCCATGAAACTCACAACACGCCATGAAACTCACAACACGCCATGAAACTCACAACACGCCATAAAACTCACAACACGCCATGAAACTCACAACACGCCATGAAACTCACAACACGCCATGAAACTCACAACACGCCATGAAACTCACAACACGCCATGAAACTCACAACACGCCATGAAACTCACAACACGCCATGAAACTCACAACACGCCATGAAACTCACAACACGCCATAAAACTCACAACACGCCATAAAACTCACAACACGCCATGAAACTCACAACACGCCATGAAACTCACAACACGCCATAAAACTCACAACACGCCATGAAACTCACAACACCCCATGAAACTCACAACACGCCATAAAACTCACAACACGCCATGAAACTCACAAAACGCCATGAAACTCACAACACGCCATGAAACTCACAACACGCCATGAAACTCACAACACGCCATGAAACTCACAACACGCCATAAAACTCACAACACGCCATAAAACTCACAACACGCCATGAAACTCACAAAACGCCATGAAACTCACAACACGCCATGAAACTCACAACACGCCATGAAACTCACAACACGCCATGAAACTCACAACACGCCATAAAACTCACAACACGCCATGAAACTCACAACACGCCATGAAACTCACAACACGCCATGAAACTCACAACACGCCATGAAACTCACAACACGCCATGAAACTCACAACACGCCATGAAACTCACAACACGCCATGAAACTCACAACACGCCATGAAACTCACAACACGCCATGAAACTCACAACACGCCATGAAACTCACAACACGCCATGAAACTCACAACACGCCATGAAACTCACAACACGCCATGAAACTCACAACACGCCATGAAACTCACAACACGCCATGAAACTCACAACACGCCATGAAACTCACAACACGCCATGAAACTCACAACACGCCATAAAACTCACAACACGCCATGAAACTCACAACACGCCATGAAACTCACAACACGCCATGAAACTCACAACACGCCATGAAACTCACAACACGCCATGAAACTCACAACACGCCATGAAACTCACAACACGCCATGAAACTCACAACACGCCATGAAACTCACAACACGCCATGAAACTCACAACACGCCATGAAACTCACAACACGCCATGAAACTCACAACACGCCATGAAACTCACAACACGCCATGAAACTCACAACACGCCATGAAACTCACAACACGCCATGAAACTCACAACACGCCATGAAACTCACAACACGCCATGAAACTCACAACACGCCATGAAACTCACAACACGCCATGAAACTCACAACACGCCATGAAACTCACAACACGCCATGAAACTCACAACACGCCATGAAACTCACAACACGCCATGAAACTCACAACACGCCATAAAACTCACAAACGCCATGAAACTCACAACACGCCATGAAACTCACAACACGCCATGAAACTCACAACACGCCATGAAACTCACAACACGCCATGAAACTCACAACACGCCATGAACCTGCTCGGCCCTCAGACCAGGAGACGGTCTCCTCACGAGAGACAGTTTGTTTACAGAACCCTCGAGACATTATTTGATTCAACATCAATATATTGATGATGTACACATGGAATCAAGTTTGAAGGTTTGTAGTGACACAAAGCAGAGCTGAACTTTACTGTAACATCTGGAGGTGAGAGCTGAACTTTACTGTAACATCTGGAGGTGAGAGCTGAACTTTACTGTAACACCTGGAGGAGAGAGCTGAACTTTACTGTAACATCTGGAGGAGAGAGCTGAACTTTACTGTAACATCTGGAGGAGAGAGCTGAACTTTACTGTAACATCTGGAGGAGAACGGCACTGTGGCCTGGAAGGTTTAAAGTTAGTCTCTGCTGCAGAGCTGAACTAGTTCAGCTGAACTAGACCATCTCTCCACAAGTTACAGATGGTCCAGAACTCAGCTGCCCGTGTCATCACTCAAACCTCCTACTATAACCACATCACTCCTGTCCTGCAGCAGCTCCACTGGCTCCTCCTACTATAACCACATCACTCCTGTCCTGCAGCAGCTCCACTGGCTCCTCCTACTATAACCACATCACTCCTGTCCTGCAGCAGCTCCACTGGCTCCTCCTACTATAACCACATCACTCCTGTCCTGCAGCAGCTCCACTGGCTCCCGGTTAAATCACGCATCATCTTCAAAATTCTACTCCTCACGTTCAAATCTATCCACAACCTTGCCCCTCCTTATCTATCTGACCTCCTACAAATCTCCATCCCATCACGCTCTCTCAGATCCTCCTCTTCACTACATCTCCATGTACCCTCTGCCCGCCTCTCCACCATGGGGAGCAGGGCCTTCACCTGCTCTGCCCCTCACCTCTGGAACGCTCTACCACCAGACCTTCGAAACACCACCTCCCTTTCTCTGTTCAAGACTGCTCTGAAAACACATCTCTTTAGACTAGCTTATCTTTAACTTTACTAAATGTATTTTTATCTTCCATTTTATATCCTTTATGTATTTTATATTTCAATTTGTCACTGATAATGTTTGAACTGTGTTGGTTTGTTAAGTGTCCTTGGGTGTCCTGAAAGGTGCTTTTAAATAAAATGATTATTATTATTATTATTATTATTATTATTATTATTATAGTTCTTCACAGAGTTCTGTCCAACCCAATAATACAAGAACATTTTGCACTAAAGAATAAAAACCAGAACGATGGAGCTCTTGATCAAGATGAAGGTGAAGTCATTAATGATCAAGATGAAGGTGAAGTCATTAATGATCAAGATGAAGGTGAAGTCATTAATGATCAAGATGAAGGTGAAGTCATTAATGATCAAGATGAAGGTGAAGTCATTAATGATCAAGATGAAGGTGAAGTCATTAATGATCAAGATGAAGGTGAAGTCATTAATGATCAAGATGAAGGTGAAGTCATTAATGATCAAGATGAAGGTGAAGTCATTAATGATCAAGATGAAGGTGAAGTCATTAATGATCAAGATGAAGGTGAAGTCATTAATGATCAAGATGAAGGTGAAGTCATTAATGATCAAGATGAAGGTGAAGTCATTAATGATCAAGATGAAGGTGAAGTCATTAATGATCAAGATGAAGGTGAAGTCATTAATGATCAAGATTAAGGTGAAGTCATTAATGATCAAGATGAAGGTGATGTCATTAATGATCAAGATGAAGGTGAAGTCATTAATGATCAAGATGAAGGTGAAGTCATTAATGATCAAGATGAAGGTGAAGTCATTAATGATCAAGATGAAGGTGAAGTCATTAATGATCAAGATGAAGGTGAAGTCATTAATGATCAAGATGAAGGTGAAGTCATTAATGATCAAGATGAAGGTGAAGTCATTAATGATCAAGATGAAGGTGAAGTCATTAATGATCAAGATGAAGGTGAAGTCATTAATGATCAAGATGAAGGTGAAGTCATTAATGATCAAGATGAAGGTGAAGTCATTAATGATCAAGATGAAGGTGAAGTCATTAATGATCAAGATGAAGGTGAAGTCATTAATGATCAAGATGAAGGTGAAGTCATTAATGATCAAGATGAAGGTGAAGTCATTAATGATCAAGATGAAGGTGAAGTCATTAATGATCAAGATGAAGGTGAAGTCATTAATGATCAAGATGAAGGTGAAGTCATTAATGATCAAGATGAAGGTGAAGTCATTAATGATCAAGATTAAGGTGAAGTCATTAATGATCAAGATGAAGGTGATGTCATTAATGATCAAGATTAAGGTGAAGTCATTAATGATCAAGATGAAGGTGATGTCATTAATGATCAAGATGAAGGTGAAGTCATTAATGATCAAGATGAAGGTGAAGTCATTAATGATCAAGATGAAGGTGAAGTCATTAATGATCAAGATGAAGGTGAAGTCATTAATGATCAAGATGAAGGTGAAGTCATTAATGATCAAGATTAAGGTGAAGTCATTAATGATCAAGATGAAGGTGATGTCATTAATGATCAAGATGAAGGTGAAGTCATTAATGATCAAGATGAAGGTGAAGTCATTAATGATCAAGATGAAGGTGAAGTCATTAATGATCAAGATGAAGGTGAAGTCATTAATGATCAAGATGAAGGTGAAGTCATTAATGATCAAGATGAAGGTGAAGTCATTAATGATCAAGATGAAGGTGAAGTCATTAAAGTTCAAGATGAAGGTGAAGTCATTAATGATCAAGATGAAGGTGAAGTCATTAATGATCAAGATGAAGGTGAAGTCATTAATGATCAAGATGAAGGTGAAGTCATTAAAATACTCAATCAGTTTAATGCAGAGCAACAGGAGTCGTTTCATAAAAACTTGACAAACACTTGAAACTACAGAAACCAGGAAGTGAACTCTGACATGACGAGGACCAGGAGGAGACCAGAACTCTGGACCTCCAAGCCTCCTGCTAATAGACCAGCCTGGTATGGATGGATGAATGAATGATGGATGAATGATGGATGAATGATGAATGAATGATGGATGAATGATGGATGAATGATGATGAATGATGGATGAATGATGGATGATGATGGATGATTGATGGATGAATGATGGATGAATGATGGATGAATGATGGATGATGATGGATGAATGATGGATGAATGATGGATGAATGATGATGAATGATGGATGAATGATGGATGAATGATGGATGATGATGGATGAATGATGGATGAATGATGGATGAATGATGGATGATGATGGATGATTGATGGATGAATGATGGATGAATGATGGATGAATGATGGATGAATGATGATGAATGATGGATGAATGATGGATGAATGATGGATGAATGATGGATGGATGAATGATGGATGAGAGTCATCCCTGCAGGTCATCATGTTGATGTGGCTGAAATGTTGAAGGAGTGGATCCTAAATGATCAGGACTCTGAGGATCCTGCAGGATCCTCTGAGTGAGATCAAGATCTCACCTGTTATCTGAGTCTCTGCGGGCTGATAGTTTCTCTCATCCAACCTTAAAACCGAACCGAACGGTACCAGAGTGTCTGAAGGCCTCTCCTCCTCTTCCTCCTCCTCCTCCACCTCCTCCTCCTCAGGACCGGGAGGCCCACAGAACCTACAGAACCGATCAAACGGATCGCAGTGGATCCAGGCAACAAGGATCAAAGGGACCTACCGATCTGCACGCTGGGAGTTCCGCCCCATCCTCCTCCGAGCACGAGCGCGAGCGCGACGAGCAGCTTCATGGTTCTGGTTCGGGCCCGGTCCACTCGTCAGAACCAGAGCAGCACAGCCGGTTCTTGTGGCTGCTCAGAACCAGATTCAGGATAAAGCTCGTTCATGGACGCGCGGGGCTGCGCGTGCCACACCTGTCTCCACAAACTGCGAGGCTTCAAACCGAGGACGCACGAAGAAACCCGAGCTCTTCCGAAAGATCCACTGGATCACCCAGGAGGGGGCGGGGCGTGCGCATGCGCGTGTGTGCACGCGTGTGTGGGTTTTACTGAAATACCTGGATCTTAAAAATCTCTCGGAAAGGATCCTGCAGGACTCAGAGACTCATTTATTAATTCAGTCAGATATTTATTAATTCAGTCAGATATTAGTTAATTCAGTCAGATATTAGTTAATTCAGTCAGATATTGATTAATTCAGTCAGATATTAGTTAATTCAGTCAGATATTAGTTAATTCAGTCAGATGACCTGAAGCTGATCAATAATCCAGATCAATAACCAGATGACGTCAGGAAGGTTCTGATCATAGATATCAAATATAGATGTCTATGGTTCTGATGGACCTGGATCATGTTGGATAATCCAAGATGGCCACTCAGAGCAAGAGACAGAAAAATGGCTGAAACTGCCAATCCTTCAGATATTTATTCATTCAGTCAGATATTTATTAATTCAGTCAGATATTGATTAATTCAGACATATATTGATTAATTCAGTCAGATATTTATTAATTCAGTCAGATATTTATTAATTAAGTCAGATATTGATTAATTCAGTCATATATTCATTAATTCAGTCAGATATTTATTAATTCAGTCAGATATTTATTAATTCAGACATGTATATATTTTTTAATTCAGACATATATTTATTAATTTATTAATTCAGACAGATATTTATTAATTCAGACAGATATTTATTAATTCAGTCAGATATTTATTAATTCAGACAGATATTTATTAATTCAGTCAGATATTTATTAATTAAGTCAGATATTGATTAATTCAGTCATATATTCATTAATTCAGTCAGATATTTATTAATTCAGTCAGATATTTATTAATTCAGACATGTATATATTTTTTAATTCAGACAGATATTTATTAATTTATTAATTCAGATAGATATTTATTAATTCAGACAGATATTTATTAATTCAGACATATATTTATTAATTCAGACAGATATTTATTAACTCAGACAGATATTTATTAACTCAGACAGATATTTATTAATTCAGTCAAATATTTATTAATTCAGACAGATATTGATTAATTCAGACAGATATTTATTAATTCAGACAGATATTTATTAATTCAGTAAAATATTTATTAAATCAGGCAGATATTTATTAATTCAGACAGATCGTTATTAATTCAGTCAAATATTGATTAATTCAGTCAGATATTGATTAATTCAGACAGATATTTATTTATTAAGTCAGATATTTATTAATTCAGACAGATTTTTATTAATTCAGATAGATATTTATTATTTCAGTCAGATATTTATTAATTCAGTCATATTGATTAATTCAGTCAGATATTAATTCAGTCAGATATTTATTAATTCAGTCAGACATTGATTAATTCAGTCAGATATTTATTAATTCAGTCATATATTAATTTAGACAGATATTAATTCAGACAGATATTTATTAATTCAGTCAGATATTTATTAATTCAGGCAGATATTTATTTATTCAGTCAGATATTTATTAATTCAGACATATTTTTATTAATTCAGATAGATATTTATTATTTCAGTCAGATATTTATTAATTCAGTCATATTGATTAATTCAGTCAGATATTAATTCAGTCAGATATTTATTAATTCAGTCAGACATTGATTAATTCAGTCAGATATTTATTAATTCAGTCATATATTAATTTAGACAGATATTAATTCAGACAGATATTTATTAATTCAGTCAGATATTTATTAATTCAGGCAGATATGTATTAATTCAGTCAGATATTGATTAATTGAGTCAGATATTGATTAATTCAGACAGATATTTATTAATTCAGTCAGATATTTATTAATTCAGACAGATATTTATTAATTAAGTCAGATATTTATTAATTCAGTCATATTGATTAATTCAGTCAGATATTTATTAATTCAGTCAGATATTTAATAATTCAGTCAGATATTGATTAATTGAGTCAGATATTGATTAATTCAGACAGATATTTATTAATTCAGTCAGATATTTATTAATTCAGACAGATATTTATTAATTAAGTCAGATATTTATTAATTCAGTCATATTGATTAATTCAGTCAGATATTTATTAATTCAGTCAGATATTTAATAATTCAGACATGTATATTTTTTTAATTCAGACATATATTTATTAATTTATTAATTCAGACAGATATTTATTAATTCAGACAGATATTTATTAATTCAGTCAGATATTTATTAATTCAGACATATATTGATTAATTCAGTCAGATATTTATTAATTCAGTCAGATATTTATTAATTAAGTCAGATATTGATTAATTCAGTCATATATTCATTAATTCAGTCAGATATTTATTAATTCAGTCAGATATTTATTAATTCAGACATGTATATATTTTTTAATTCAAACAGATATTTATTAATTTATTAATTCAGATAGATATTTATTAATTCAGACAGATATTTATTAATTCAGACATATATTTATTAATTCAGACAGATATTTATTAACTCAGACAGATATTTATTAATTCAGTCAAATATTTATTAATTCAGACAGATATTGATTAATTCAGACAGATATTTATTAATTCAGTCAAATATTTATTAATTCAGACAGATATTGATTAATTCAGTCAGATATTTATTCAGTCAGATATTTATTAATTCAGTCAGATATTTATTAATTCAGTCAGACATTGATTAATTCAGTCAGATATTTATTAATTCAGTCATATATTTATTAATTTAGTCATATTGATTAATTCAGTCAGATGTATTTTAATCTTGTTTTGAATGTACATTTTTATCCTGTTTTTATTAATTTTGTCATGTTTAAAGTTTGTATGAATGCGCCTCCCCTTCACCACCACTACTTACTGTCAATGAATTGCCCTTCAGGGACCTAATGAAGTGAAGTAAAAAAAAACAGATGGGGTGTTTCCCCTTGTAGCTTCAGATAGTCACAGAGATGAGATGTTGATCCAAAATGCCACAACTTCCATCTTTTCTTGATTTTTGCAGGAACTCCAATAACTTATTTTTACTTTGGTACTCTTTTGCTTTGAAAGACGCACGTGTGGCTCATTCCTAATAACCCAGCAGCGTACCAGCAGCGTACCAGCAGCGTACCAGCAGCGTACCAGCAGCGTACCAGCAGCGTACCAGCAGCGTACCAGGACTTTGCCTTTGCTCAACCATCGGATGCTGATGTGCAGAAGTACATCATCAGACATTGACTTCTGTCAGGAATGTTTGCAGAATAGCGGATCTACCATTCAGGCAAATGAGGCCGTTGCCTGGGGCCCCCAACCAGCAGGGGCCTCCAATCAGCAGGGGCCCCAGCCGTCACCTACATCCCTAACATTGCTCCTGCTTGTTAATGTACGTTTAACATAAAAATAATTATAGTTACGATGAAAACTATCTTTAAAAACGCAATACAAAAAACGGTTGAGTTCTGTACCCCCCTACTAAAATGGACTATTCCGTCATGCGTCATGACGTCACCCACTAATCCAGGAAGTGCTGTATGCTTGCTTGCTGTTTGAGTGAGAAGGAAGCGGGAGACAGGAGACGGAAAAAAGATGAAGCGAATGAGAAAATACGAAAGCGGAGCGGAAAAACGTAAAAAGCGTCAAAAAACAATAACTTATGTTTCTTCACTACTGAAAGTGACAACCTTTTTTAATGGGTCGAATTCTAAAACTTCATCAACTGCTAATGACGGTCACGAGCGGCAGCGGCCCATTTAAAAGTGTGGCGGAACCGGACATCAGGATCCAGGAGGAAGTTAATGGCGCCGAGGCAGTGACTCAAGATGAAGATAAAGACGAGGATTCACAACAATATGAGGTATGAGTTTTAGAAATTATTTTGTAGGTTGGGTAAAAGAAATCCTAACAGTAATCAGCTGAGACAACCACTATTTTCACGTTTTCTTTCTGTATCAAAATATTAAAAGATATTCGACCTAAATCTTCTGACTTAAATAGGAGAGAGGGGATTATATATTTTACCTACTTTAGCTCTCTGCCCTGCTTGCTTAGTATACAGTATTATTAAATTATTCGGACTTTACATTGAATAGAATAGATCTAAAATATTCCACAGTTATCTATTTTTTTTTCTCAACCATTTTACAAAATATTTGACTGTTAAAACTTCATCAGACTATCATTGTTTTGTTATTTGGTCCATAGTCCCTCCATTAAATACATTATAAAGCACAACTTATAGCTTTCAGAGTAATGCAAAAATGTGTTTTTTAATAATGACTGGTTTGCTTTGGACAGAAATGCCACTGTTAGTTTAAAACAACAGAATCAAAAGGCTAGGATTGCTAAATTAAAATGTTATCTAAAATGTAAAAATTGATATAAATGAAAAGTGACATTCCCTGATGCATGCTCAATAATCCAGGTGGAAAAATCTGTGACATTGTTTGAGTCATTTAGTTTACAGTACGTCTTACAGTCTGTGTAAGTTTTAAGGTTTAAAAAGAAGTCAAAACTTTCAGTCTTAATTATGGAAATTTGGATAAATAAGACTCTCCGAGTCGGGGAGGAGGTCCTGCCCCAAGTGGAGGAGTTTAAGTATCTCGGGATCTTGTTCACGAATGAGGGAAAACTGGAGCGTGAGATCGATAGGCGGATAGGTGCAGCGTCCGCAGTGAAGCGGGCGCTGTACCGGTCTGTCGTGGTGAAGAGAGAGCTGAGTCAAAAGGCAAAGCTCTCAATTTACCGATCGATCTACGTTCCCACCCTCATCTATGGTCATGAGCTTTGGGTTATGACCGAAAGAACAAGATCTCGGATACAAGCGGCTGAAATGAGTTTTCTCCGCAGGGTGTCTGGACTCTCCCTTAGAGATAGGGTGAGAAGCTCAGTCATCCGGGAGGGACTCGGAGTAGAGCCGCTGCTTCTCCACATCGAGAGGAGCCAGTTGAGGTGGCTCGGGCATCTGGTTAGGATGCCTCCTGGACGCCTCCCTGGTGAGGTGTTCCGGGCATGTCCCACCGGGAGGAGACCCAGAGGAAGACCCAGGACACGCTGGAGGGACTATGTTTCTCGGCTGGCCTGGGAACGCCTTGGGATTCCCCCGGAGGAGCTGCTCCAAGTGGCTGGGGAGAGGGAAGTCTGGGCCTCCCTACTTAGGCTGCTACCCCCGCGACCCGACCCCGGATAAGCGGAAGAAGATGGATGGATGGATGGATGGAGAGCCTTCACATGTGTTAAATGTAATAATGTCTTATTTTTTCTTTTATTTCCTCCAACACTAACATACGGTATTTTTTTTTTTTCAGATGCAGTCTTTAAACATGCATCATTAAAGACCAGAAACAAGACAGAAGACAACTTTCATAGAAGTCCAGCTGAATAATCAAGGTAATTCATGATCACTTAATGCTGTAAAAAGTGTCTCATGCCTGGACATCTTGCTGTTCATATCGAGCCAGTGTGTGAATTAATCTCAAAGTACCACATCTCAACTACACACACTCACTTTTTCACATTGATCTAACAACTGTTCCCTGTTACAGAATATGTAATATAACGTTAAAAGAATTAAAGTTGTGAAAATCTTATAATTTAGGAAAATATATTTCTACTGTATTGCTCACATCTACCCTCTGTATTCGTTTGTGTTTATTTAGTGTTGTTGAATTTTGGTGTAAGACTTGATTTAGAGCCTTTTATTGCAATAATAAAACATCCATCCATCCATTTTCTTCCGCTTATCCGGGGTCGGGTCGCGGGGGTAGCAGCCTAAGTAGGGAGGCCCAGACTTCCCTCTCCCCAGCCACTTGGAGCAGCTCCTCTGGGGGAATCCCAAGGCGTTCCCAGGCCAGCCGAGAAACATAGTCCCTCCAGCGTGTCCTGGGTCTTCCTCTGGGTCTCCTCCCGGTGGGACATGCCCGGAACACCTCACCAGGGAGGCGTCCAGGAGGCATCCTAACCAGATGCCCGAGCCACCTCAACTGGCTCCTCTCGATGTGGAGAAGCAGCGGCTCTACTCCGAGTCCCTCCCGGATGACTGAGCTTCTCACCCTATCTCTAAGGGAGAGTCCAGACACCCTGCGGAGAAAACTCATTTCAGCCGCTTGTATCCGAGATCTTGTTCTTTCGGTCACAACCCAAAGCTCATGACCATAGATGAGGGTGGGAACGTAGATCGATCGGTAAATTGAGAGCTTTGCCTTTTGACTCAGCTCTCTCTTCACCACGACAGACCGGTACAGCGCCCGCTTCACTGCGGACGCTGCACCTATCCGCCTATCGATCTCACGCTCCAGTTTTCCCTCATTCGTGAACAAGACCCCGAGATAATAATAAAACATGTTTTGCAAAAAGACTTTAAAGGATAGTTGTACCTTATTAAAGTAGAGAAAAAAACAGTTGTTTTTATATTCTAGTTCCCAGTATTAGACTATGAACATGAAAATCTTTGACCTTCAGGGCAGGGCCTAATGGTACATTTAGGCTGACTTGGGGGAGGGCCCCTTTACAAAGGTTTGCCTGGGGCCCCAAAATGTCTAAGTCCGCCACTGTTAGCAGGACAGATGTTGCTCTGAAGAAGTTTATTACTTTCATTATTCCAGCCAAAGTTTCTAGGAGCATGCATTTGGAACATGCCATGTTTACCCAATCTTAGCAGACCACCTCGAACAAAGCTTTTTATTTGAATGCAGCTCATGTCACTAACAGCCTATCAGTGCATTGCTGTCACGTCTTGAATGTACTAGACAAAGACACACGTGAGCTTTTTCACACAGCAAAAATCCATAACACATCAACATCTAGAATTGGGATTCAAGACCTTTTGTGTTTTCCTGGAAAAACATCCAGACTGACCGCAAGCCACGATCAGCAAATAGGTGGCTTGGAGTCTAGAATACTGGCCAGATGTGGACCACAGGTTTGAAGGCCACTTTCCTAGAGTGAACTGGCCACATTGTATTGAACTTATCTGGATAGACCCAAAAAAGGCCCATTACTGAGGGTCAGAAAGAACTCCATTGTGTGTTTGTGGATTTAGAAAAAGCATATGACAGGGTACCAAGAGAGGAGGTGTGGTATTGCATGAGGAAATCTGGAGTGGCAGAAAAGTAAGTTAGACTGGTACAGGACATGTATGAGGACAGCAGGACATGTATGAGGACAGCAGGACCGTGGTGAGATGTGCTGTATGAGTGACAGATAGCTTCAAGGTGGAGGTGGGAGTGCATCAAGGATCGGCTCTGAGCCCTTTCTTGTTTGCTCTGGTGATGGACCGACTAACAGATGAGGTCAGGCAGGAATCCCCATGGACTATGATGTTTGCAGATGACATTGTGATATGTGGTGAGAACAGGGAACAGGTGGAAGAGAACTTGGAGAGGTGGAGGTATGCTCTTGAAAGAAGAGGAATGAAAGTCAGTCGTAGTAAGACAGAGTACATGTGTGTGAATGAGAGGGAGGCCAGTGGAACAGTGAGGCTACAAGGAGCAGAGGTCACAAAGGTGCAGGACTTCAAGTACTTGGGGTCCACTGTCCAGGAAAATGGGGAATGTGGTAAAGAGGTGAAAAAGAGAGTCCAGGCAGGATGGAGTGGATGGAGAAAAGTTTCAGGAGTGATTTGTGACAAAAAGGTGTCAGCAAAGGTCAAAGGAAAAGTTTACAAGACAGTGGTGAGACCAGCTATGTTGTATGGTCTGGAGACAGTGGCATTGACAAAAAGACAGGAGAAAGAACTGGAAGTGGCAGAAATGAAGATGTTGAGGTTCTCCTTAGGAGTGACAAGGATGGATAAGATCAGGAATGAGATCATCAGAGGTACAGCACATGTTGAACAACTGGGAGATAAAGTTAGGGAGGACACACTGAGATGGTTTGGACATGTCCAGAGGAGGGACAGTGGTTTGGACATGTCCAGAGGAGGGACAGTGGTTTGGACATGTCCAGAGGAGGGACAGTGGGTATATTGGTAGAAGGATGTTAGAAATGCAGCTGCAGGAAAAAGACAAAGAGGAGATATATGGATGCAGTTAGAGAGGACATGGAGGTAGTTGGAGTGAGGACAGAGGATGCAGAGGACAGAGTGAGGTGGAGGAGGATGACTCGCTGTGGCGACCCCTGAAAAGGGAAAAGCCGAAAGAAGAAGAAGAAGAAGAAGAAGAAGAAGACTGATGGTTCACATCCAGACAGACGTTTTCCTTGGGAGTGACAAGAATGAATAAAATTAGAAATGAACAGATTATGCATGAAAACATCACAGGTACAGCATAAGTTAAACGACAGGAGATGAAGTTAGAGGGTCCAAAGTGAGATGGTTTGGACACGTGGGCGGCTGTGGCTGAGTGGTTAGAACAACCGTCCTGCAATGCAAGAGTTGGGTGTTCGATTCCACCAACAGTTACATGCCAAAGTGCCCCTGGGCAAGACACTGAACCTCTCACTGCCTCCAATATGTGTCCCATCAGTGTATGAATGTGATAAAGCTCTGATTAGTCTTTGTACAGATCTAGTAGATGCTGTCTGAATGGGTAAATGAGGCACAGATTGTTGTAAAGAGCTCTGAGTGTCTTGATAAGATAAAAAGTTGCTATATAAGTACAATCCATTCATCATTTACATGCAGAGGAGGGACAGGGGGTTGGACATGTCCAGAGGAGGGACAGTGGGTATATTGGTAGAAGGATGTTAGAAATGCAGCTGCCAGGAAAAAGACACAGAGGAGACATGTGGATGCAGTTAGAGAGGACATGAAGGTAGTTGGAGTGAGGACAGAGGATGCACTCGCTATGGCAACCCCTGAAAAGGGAAAAGTCAAATGAAGAAGAAGAAGAAGATTTTTTGATTTTTCACAAAACTTTATTTACACAATAATAAATTTAACACAACAGTGTTAAAAATATGATCAGGACATCAGAAAGCTTAAAATAAAATAAAATATTTACATGAGGAGCTTGTTGTATTGTATTTCTCCCTGATCAGAAATGGTGCATAAAACCTTCTTAAATCCCCACAGTTTCACAAAACTCTCCATGTGTCCAGTGTCTCTGTGGAAGCAAAACTCCAGCGCCAGTCTGGCCTTGATGTTGCACTTCCACAGAGCCACGGCATCAAGTTGAGGTCCAGCCTGCAGTCTGTCCCTGCGAGACAAATAAACAGCCATTTTTGCTTCGGCTACCAGAAAGTTTAAAGTTTGGGATTTAAACTTTGTGGCTTTGCTGTAACGTACTCCATTAATAAAAACAGATTTGGTGAAAACTGTGTCAAAGAGGCTAAAGATCTTCGTCATTAGATTAAACAGATCAATCAGTCGAGCACAATCTGTAAAAACATGAAAAACACTCTCAGACAGACTGCAAAAAGGACACTCGTTTAAAACCTCAGGATTGATGACAGACAAAAATGAGTTTGTTGCAATGGCACCGTGAAGGATCCTCCATTGAAGATCGCCAGTCCGTTTCTTTGTTGGAGGTTTGTAAAGAGTCCTCCACTGGGGCCTCTGATTTCCGAGTTTGTTGTCCCACACGCTGACAGCTCTGTTTTGCAGAGTTCTCTTGTTCAGGATCTTAACATAAGTCTTGTAAAGTACTTTTTGACCAGTTCTGCACAAGTTCATCTTTGGGTCTATATTGTTTAGCAGAGGACCACTGTCTTTTGCAAAGTTAGGATCCAGGTTAATGTCTGGGAAAGGGTCCATTGGGTCAGGTGGGCGATTCCCTGTGAACCACTGTTGTAGCAGACACTTCTCTCCAGCTGTCATCTTCTCCTTCACCAAGTTCAGGAAGCGTTGCACCAGTCTGACTGACCGGAAACCAAGCAACGAAGCCACCTCTCCGGCGTTGGAGAAACCTGGTCCGGCCGTCTCCACCAAGCGCCTCAGGGTCACCATCCTAGAATCGCACAGTGCCTTTGACAGTCCTGGCACTGTGCTATCACAAACGTCCATTCTCGCTTCACATACTAGTGGTTCCTCTAAGAGCCAATGCAGAGAATTATACACTTTCAATCTGTTTGGTTTAAAAAAGGAAAACACTTTGAAAACACTCTGATAAAACAGGGGCACTTCTTTTATCTTTAAAAGGCTAACATTAGTTAGAAACAGAGCAGCATCTAGCCCCAGCCCGCTCACACGTCTGAGGATGCAGCTGGCCACGTCTCTCCACACAGTGTCAGGAGATCCTGCCAGGTACTTCTGGAGGAACTGCATTCGAAACGTGGCTGTTCTGCTGGCCAGGTGGACAAGGCCCTGTCCCCCTTCTTCTCTTGGTAAGAACAGGACTGACTGTGGCACCCAATGTCGGCCGTCCCAAAAGAAATCGACCATCTCAGATTGTATTTTTACCAACAGGTCTGGAGGTGGGTCTAGAACAGAAAGTTTGTGCCACAGTTGTGATGCAACCAAGTTGTTTAACACCAGTACTCTGCCTCTGTAGGACATTTTTGAGTGTATCCATTTCCATTTTTCCAATTTATTCTTGACTTTTTGCACCACATTGTCCCAGTTTTTCTGTACTGAAGTCTTATTCCCTAAATGGACACCGAGATATTCAAGGCCATCTCTCTTCCACGGGAGGTTTTGAGGCAGAACTGGGAGCCCTTCAGGCCACTCGCCCACGGCGAGGGCTGTGCTCTTTCCCCAGTTTACCCTTGCAGCAGACATGGTTGAAAAACTCTCTGTGATTTCACTTAGTGTGTCGACATCTTGTTGATTTTTTACAAAGATAACAACGTCATCAGCGTACGCGGATAAAACTATGCTACTGTTGAAACCAGGTAAAACAAAACCATGAACCCTCGAACGGATTTTCTGAAGGAGGGGTTCCAAGGAGAATGCATAGAGCATTCCCGAGAGCGCACAGCCCTGCCGAACACCTCTACACACTCTAAAAGGAGCACACAGGCTACCGTTGAACTTCAGCACACCACACCCTCAACATTACTGTACAACACCTTGATCTTGGCTATGAAACCAGCGCTGAATCCAAACCTCTCCATGGTTTCCCAGAGGAAGTTGTGCTCAACGCGGTCAAAAGCCTTTTCTTGGTCAAGTGAGACCAACGCTGTGTTCAGACCTAATGAACTGGAGACTTCTGTAGGGATACAGCACCCTCATGTCCGTATGGGATGTGGGCCTCTCCGCATCTCTCTGAACTCTGAGTGTTACACTTTTCTTTAAGATCTCAAGGAGACAAGTGGACACTATTTTTGTTACAATTATTTTGAATTAATGGACACCAATTAATCAGATTGAACTTTCTTTTTAATATGTGTTAATTCAGAATTAATCTACAGTATACTTTTGTCATTTAATGATGATCTGTTACTTGCATGAGTTTGACCTTCTGCTGGTTTATTCTTCATTACAAGTGTGCTCTGAATCTGGGACACGAGTCATGGTAAAGCTGTTCACTTCCTTCTCTGTTTTGTCTTCGAGCTAGACATAACTCCATCTCACAGGCCAGTCCATCTGGCCGCTTATGTAAACAGTTTTCCTGTTGTCCTTCAGAGACCTTCTGCCTTTGAGATGAAAAATCCATCTGTTATTTTGTTAAACCAACCAATAAGCCATTCAGGAGGTGGTAGACTCCACCCTCCATATAAAGTCTTACTTCCGTTTTGACTTTAGTGTCGAAGGGGAGATCTTTCTCAACTCGGGTTTTTCTCCTCTGGAAAAGCTGGAAACGTTGTGGTCATATGTCAATTAGACCTACGTTCTCAGCCAGAGTCACAGTAAAGCCTTGCTTTGCCTCAAAACACTCATTTCTGAAAGAATTTGTTTTCTGAAGTTTTATTCTGAAAGTCAGTCAGGAGCTTGCTCTGTTCCTGCCGGAAAAAGCGTACTTCTGCTCGTCTGTCAGCAATACACGCGTGGAAGTCAACTGGACGTCAAACTGGACAACACAGTCCGTTGGTGTCCACAAAACTTCGTTGCTCTTATCTCCAGAGAAGTATCTTCACCAGGTAACGAGGCGTTGATTGTATGCTGCACAGGTGAGAAGTCTAGCTGGATCTGTTCTGGAAAGTGTCACCCTGTCTTTTCAAAATAATTAACTTCCGTTAAACTTAGCTTTCATTCATCCTATTTTTCTTCCTCCTATTTCTTCTTTTTCCCTACGCCAGTAAACTTCAAGTAAATGTGCCAACAGTAAGTTAGATCCTAACTGTCTGTTTGTTTTTAATTTAAATTCTTGTCAAGGTAGTTAGTAAATCAGAGCTAATATCGATACAAATGTTTAATGTACTTTTATGATTATTTCAATAAAAGGTCTATTTTCTGGTGGACCAACATAAGTTGAAGTCTCTCGTGGAATTACATTTTGTCTAATCACTTTAAAGCAATTTAATACCGGAAAAAGGGTGAACTCACGAATATTGATGATGGATGTGTGTAGATAAAATCTGCTCAAACCTTTCATCTAAAATATAGGTAAGTCAGTAAACTGACCAATACGCCTATATTATTGCATTTTGGTGGCTCGTCCGCGTCCCTAGAACGGTTATTGAATTGTTTTTGTGTAGCCTATTGTCACGGTATTTGTTGGCATAGTTCTTTATCCTTGTTTTGGGACTTATAGATGGTTCTGGCTGGTGTGTGTCACAGAGATTGCTAATCGTTGCATTGTCTGGCTCATTTCACGTTAGAATAATCTTTCTTTCACTTTTGAACGTATGTTTTGAAGCTGCGGGTGATGTTTGTGTGTCTGTGTTTGTGAGACGCTTCAACCCCCATCATGAGCACCTTCTACAGAGGTGCCATAGAAAGTGTCCTGACCAGCTGCATCACTGTGTGGTTTGGTGCATGTACTGCATCCTGCCGCAAGAGCCTCCAGCGCGTTGTGAGAGCAGCTGAGAAGATCGTGGGCACCTCCTTGCCCTCACTGCAGGACTTACACAGCAAACGCCTCACTCGGAAAGCCCACTGCATGGCAGGTGATCCCACACACCCACTACACAGCCGCTTTAGACTGCTGCCATCAGGGAGGAGACTGAGGAGTCTCCAGGCTCGAACCAGCAGACTGAGAGACAGCTCTGTTCATCAGGCAGTCAGAATGCTAAACACTCTGCCTGCTCTGCCCCCCCTCCCATTTGAACTGCCTTAACACTAAAACTTTCTCACACATTACCACACAACACAAAGTTTTTAACACTGGACTCTGTGTCATCAAACGGGTTATTCACTAAACTCTCGGTCATGTGCTCATACAGTTTGCACTACTTCTCATACTTGCACTAATGTTTGTATTACATCACTGCCTATAATCATAATACTGTTTACATTCTCTGTTTACATTTATTAATACTGTTTACTTTTATTACTACTGCTTACATGTAATTACTACTGTTTACATTTACACTACTCTAATATCTACACCACTGCTGGTACATATACAGTGTGCTCTGAACGGTCTTATTTAGGGATGCCCAATGTGCCTTACTGCATATGCCACTTTTTGCCTCTATAACAACATCAACTACTACCTCATACATATACTGTATACATTAACTCATACGCTGCTTTGCCACTTTGCAAATGTCAATGCTAGAAACCTTTAGTTTATTTTAGTTATACTTTTTATACTCTTTTTTTATACTAGTATGCAAAAACTCAGGACAGTATTATGTTCATTAAATGTTTAATGTTTTAGTTTTAGAGTTGGTGTAAATTTTCATACTCTTATACCACTATGCAAAAAACACAGGACAGTGTTAGTTTTACTATTTTATGCTTATGTCTATTATTATATGTTTCAGTGTTTCAATGTTTAGATGTTTACTGTTGCACCGAGGGACTGAGAGAAACGCAATTTCGGTCCTGTGTATGTCCTGTACAGTACATATTGCAGATCTGACAATAAAGTTGACTTTGACTTTGACTTTGATACCGTGTCGCAAACTAAAGCTGCATGCATTTTTCATTTTGTGACCACCGTGTCACGACTCTGCTTCATTTTATTACATCTGCGGATTACTGTTGAAAGACTGTTTCACACATTTGCTGCTCTATTGTACCTATTCTGTTACAACATGTTTGTTGAGGTTCGGGTGATCCCACTCAGCTTGGACCGGACGGGATCCGGTTCCGATTGACGTAAAGTCCGTTGTTGTCAATAGTTAGTGTGCTGCCTTCTTTGGAAGGCGTGGGGGCTAGCCTGAATGTTATTGGGCTCGTTAACAGAATTTTATGTGGTGTAAATTTCGTTTATTTTGTGAAAAAGTGTCCAGAACTTTGGGTAGAGCTAATGTTAGCGGTACCGAGGCTTTGGCTACAGAAGCGCTGTGATTGGTCCATTGTGTGTCGTGTTCAAAAAAGTTGGTTCTGTAGACTGCTGGTTGTCAGATATTCATTTTTGCATACATTTCTGACAGTTTATCTGTGTTGTTCGTTTCTTTGCACGTGATATCGTCGAAGACTGGCTTAACCGCGGTGTTTTGCGATATTTATAAGTGTTTTAGGACGTTGAAAAGTCCGTTCAATGCTAAAGTTCGACCAACCGCGAGGTCCCTGAACGTAACGCTCGAACGGCACGTCACACGTGAGTGACGTACAGAGACGTAAGGTTTAGAAGACTCCATTACCCATGAACACTTGAGTTTAGAACTACATGTTCTGTCTTCACTGTGATTGGTCGGTTACGCTGTAAGTGGTGACGCTTGCGGGGCGGGGTAGCCCACTCCTCGTCAGCTTTCACTTCAGTAAACCAGCCCTGACAAGTTGCTTCATGCGTGCTTGTCCGTTACTATCTTTGAAAGACTGTTTCATCGCGGTGTTTTTGAGATTTTAATGGGTGTATGAGTCAGTTGGTGTAAGACTACCGGACGCCATGTGACCAGGTCACGTGACACCGGAAGCTGCAACTGTTTCAAGGGACCGACCGTTTCTTTTAAATAAAGTTTAAAGTTTCACAGTCCAAAACGATGTTACTCACATCGAATCGTCTATTATAAGACCTGGGTTCTAGAGTTTTGTCACGTAAAGGCTTTAGATATTTCTGATTGATGCTTTTGATCCGTTTGTGGACGTCTGTGGTCGCTAGAAAGCTGCGGCTGCGCTCACGGGCGACAACAGCGCCTCTATAGCCGTCAGAAAGAGAATTACAGTCGCTGTGATGAACTCATATCCAGCACTGTACCCCAACCTGCTGGTTGCTGGTTGCATTAAAGACTACAGTTTTGATGTAATTCTGTCTGCAGGTCAACTTTTCTATTTTGAATAGAGTACAGTTGACATAACAGACACATAGCATCCTTTCATTTGATTTTCACATATAATCAAATGTTGATAGCAGTACAGTTACACAGAATTAATACAGACTTGTCTGCTTTTTGATCAAACTTGACACTTTTATCATAAATTCTGTGCAACAAGGCTGTCTACTTTATTTTAAACTGCAAGTTTAAAATAACACACTTGAGGCATCTTTTGTCTTGATTTTCTCAAAAATCACACAAAGATAACCGACTTTGTTTGATCTTCTCACAGGTCGACAAATTAATAAAAATCACTGATTTTTATTTGATTTCACATCTTGGACACCATGTTGACTGCCGCAGGCATCACATGGTGAGACAGCACACTGTAAAATAAGAACCATTTTACTTGATTTTTCACAGAAAATCAATACAAAAATGGACGGTCTAACAGGTGCTTCAACTGAGGGGGTCTTCGCTCTGATTGAACCTAAATGGTTTCGTTCTGGCCGTGTAAGTGCTACCCGTGTTCCGCACACAGTGGGAGCACCTGCTTCAACGCGTGGGAATTACTTTGCTGCGAGGAATGTCCTTCAGCAATCAGGTGAACATCCCCTGTTGTTTTTCGACAGGCTCCTCTCTGCTTATTCCGGTGATATAACTTTCCCTGGATTAGAGGAAGATGAACAGTTTAAACGTCTTTTCGTTGCAAATCTCTTGCCTTATCACGGCAAATGTGTTCGCTTCAAGGTTAATTTCAAAGAGAGTACCATGGCAGAAATTAAACAATACGCTGTGGAAGTTTTTGATATGCTCAAACAACACAAAACACCCTCAGCGGTGTGCCCAGGTCAAAAGGTCAAATCCCACTCGCAGCTGATAGAAGAGGTTTCCTCTCCTACAGTGTGCGAGAGTACACAGGATTTTCATAATAACAAACTACAGTATGCTGTTGCCAGCTGGAAAAGTGACTCATTTTGGTTCAAAGGGAGTTCTACTCCTCGGGCACTTCAGATGGACAAATCTGAGACGTGCAAAAAACCACAAAAGATAGGTGTTTGCTCTCTAGGTGAACCAAGATGGTTCAAATCAAACCAAAAGGGTTTTGACCTAGGTCTCACAGTGGGTGAATGTCGAGAGAAATTGATGTCTGGGCGCCGTGACCCATTGAACAATGGTCGGTCCCAACAGGTACCCCCGAGAAGCGGCCCTCTTGCCCTTGCACCTCGAGCTGCACAGTTCGAGACATGCAAAGAGTCACATAAGCTCCAGATTAAGGAAACAACGCCTCCGTGCTCGGAAGAGACCGAGGAAGTAAGTAGTTTGTTAAATGATTTGAATGTTACAGCAGATGACCAAGCTGACACAATGTGTGGAAACAATCACAAAACATCTTGAATCAGGTGGATATTATCTACCATGGACCTGCTGGGGATGCAATAAGTCTGGTCTCGGTGGATGACTTGTTCCATTGCTTCTCTCATCCTGGTTGCCAGGGTCTTGGAGAGGATTTTGTAGTCAGTGCAGAGGAGAGACACGGGGCGCCAACTCTTTTTCCCCGGTAGATTCCCTTTTTTGGGCAGAAGAGTGATGACCGCTCTTCGGCACAACAGCAGTAGTGAGCCAGTGATCAGGCTTTCAGTGAAAACATCTAGCAGGTCCTCTGCCAGGATGTCCCAGTAGGCCTTGTAGAACTCCATCGTGAGCCCGTCAATGCCGGGAGCTTTCTGGCCCTGCATGCTTTGGAGGGCTGTGCTAAGCTCCTGAAGCCCTAGGGGGCGCTCTAGGTCAGTGTTGGTCTCCTCAGAGGCCTGGGGTAGTCCACTGCAGAACTCCCTGAACAGCTCGCCGTTCCTCTCGTATTCACTTTTGAATAACGAGGAGTAAAATTCCACAGCCCTCCTCCTGATCTGGCTTGGCTCACTCAGCTGCTGCCCGGTTTCCGACAAGAGAGAGTGGATCAGTTTTCTTTGCCCGTGTTTCCTCTCCAGGTTGAAAAAGAAGCTAGAAGGAGCATCCATCTCTGTGATGTTCTGCATCCGGGACGTGACTAACATGCCTTGGACCTTAGCATCCAGTAGGTTTGTCAGAACTGATTTTTTAGATTTGAAGGCTTCAATGTACTCTCGATTTCCTGTGGTTTCACAAAGGTGTTCTAGTTCCACTATATCAATCTCCAGATCTTTGATAGATCTGGTGAAGTTGCGAGTAACGTTGAGAGTGTGTTTTGACACAGCTGTTTTATTTGAACTTTTCCGTGGTCCCACCACTGTTGCAGACATGTGAAATCACCCTTTCTCTGTCTAAACACATTCATAAAACAGCTCAGAGTCTCTTTGAAATTACGGTCATGAGTTAAAACTGAATTAAAATGCCAGTAGGCGCTCTTTGGTAAAATGTTTCTGATAAAAACACTACTTAAAACCAGCGCGTGATCTGTAAAGGCAACTGGTGAAATCTGACAAGTTTTAACCACGTTAAAATGATGTTTAAAACAATAAAAGTGGTTGAGGCGAGCTAAAGAAATGCGATTATCTTTACAGTGGGACCACGTGTACTGTCTGGAGCCTGTATGCATCCTCCTCCATACATCCACAAGGCCATGAGATGAGACCAGCTGCCGAAGAGCGCGTTGGGCTGCTGGATGAGGCTCTGCATGATTTCGGTCTAAAGACTCATCTTCAGTACAATTGAAATCCCCACTTAAGAAAACAAAATCCTCAGACCCACACTCTCCCAACCTTTCCCCAATTTTTTCAAAAAAATGTATTTTCTCTGCATTGGTATTGGGAGCGTAAATATTAATAAAGACAACATTAAAATGATCAAAACCAGCTTTGAATAAAAGACACCTTCCCTGAACAACGTGTTACACTTCTATGTGGCTGGGAGTGAACGCTTTTGATAAAAGAATTCCCACTCCTGCACTCTGGGAGGTGCCTTGACTAAAAATGGCATCCCCTTTCCACTCTCTACGCCACTCTGTTTCATTAGCTGTATCGCTGTGTGTCTCTTGTTAAATAGTACATCAATACTTTTATAGTTCATGGTTTGATAAACTAGTCCACGCTTAACAGCCTCTCTTGCCCCATTGATGCTTAAAGATGCCATTTTAAAAGTATCCATGGTGTGTGAGAGGTTAAGAAGCGTGTAGAAGAAGACTATAAAAAATGTTAAAGAGCAGGTGCTTATAATTTTGTTCATATAATTTTTCCGACTTTGGTCATTGTCTTTTTCAGCCTAAAGATTTCTTGTTGGTTAAAGATTAATTGTTCATTATTGTGTTTAATGTGGTGACTGGCTGAGAAATAAAAATTTCTCGGATTAGGAAAATAATTTTCCACATTAACATTTTTCTGGTTTTTGGTTTGCTGAAGGAAGGACAGTATGGATTCAGCAGTGTATTGTGGTTCGCCACTGTCAGCTTGTGGGACAGAGAATTCACCAACATCTGAGTACCAGCTCTCGCTGTCACTGTTGTCTACGCTTTTCAGCTGTGCAGACATATCTCTGGTTTTCTTGCTTATTTTACTGGTAGTATTACGTTGGTGTTGTCTTTTTAACTGGGCTGTAACCCCCTGTTCTGACTTTTGTAACTGGGCTGCAGGGGGCCCCTGATTTATTCCCTCTGCAGCCGCTCTTATCACTGTCTCTGTAGCTGCTTTTAAAAGCGAGCCTGCTTGTTTCTCCTCTGGATTCATCTCCCCGCTCTCCCCCTCATCTGTAAGCCCCTTTTCTCTCCCTCCCTGATCAGCATCTACCCCTAGAAGAAGAAGAAAGAAGAAGCATAGTCTTTGTTTTCACTATATCAGTATGAGGTATAGTAGGTACCGTATTTTTCGGACTATAGGTCGCACCATTGTATAGGTCGCAGTGTCCAATTATTGCCAAAAAATGGAAAAATCCATAAATAGGTTGCACCGGTGTATAGGTCGCACCTACGTCACCGCCGACGTAACGCGTCATCAACTGCTGACGCGCCGTGTGACCGCTGAGTCAACCCGGCAATATGGACCAAGTGTTTAGCTATGCTGCTAATGTCTGCCAGAAGCTAACAGAAGCTAAACACGAGACGAGTCCGTCTCTGAAAACACGAATAAAAAATCGAATTTTATGTCAAATGTTTTCTCCAGGACATAGTTAAGTACATTGGAGCCTTATAATTACTCTGTAAGCAGAAATAAATATACACGATTGGTTTCGAAGCTATTTATAACATAAACAGAAGTAAACAGAAGCTAACGTTTTTTTATATTTTCTGTCCTGTTAAGCACCTTGGTCAATGCGAGGCATTGTAGGAAGGTGCTATACAAATAAAGTTTATTATTATTATTATTATTATTATTATAAACACGAGACGAGTCCGCCTCTGATACAAAATAAATTTTGAATTTTATGTCAAATAATTCATCCAGCCATAGTTACGTACATTAAAGCCTTATAATTACACTCTGTAAGCAGAAAAAATATACACTGATTGGTTTCGAAGCTATTTATAACAAACAGAAATACAACCACAAGCTAACAGAAGCTATGCTAATAAAAGATTGTTTATTTTAATTTTTATCTCAAACATCTAATAAAGCTACTCACTTGTAAACGTCCACACTGTGATTCCATTCTGTAAGTTTCAGAAAAATCTGCCGAGTGGTTCTTGACTTATCTTGCTAACAAACAGCTAACAAACAGAGCTAACAGAAGCTACATCCAGACCAGGAGGCCTACAGAGTCAGTCCGAGCAAAGGAGCTTTTTTTCCAGACACATGAGCTGGAAACGGTCGGTGTACTCCTCTGGAAGTGTCCCTAGTGGCCGAAAGTGGTACTGCACGATTTTCTGCCAAAATGAAAAAGGGTCATAACTGACCCAAAAATTGGTCTAAAAATATGGAAAAAAGTCCATAAATAGGTCGCACTGGTGTATAGGTTGCAGGCCTTGAAAAAACCATAAAAAGGTGCGACCTTTACACCGGAAAATACGGTAGATAAAATAATAATACTAGTTTAAACTTGTACAACAGGCTGTAACCTAATGTTACGATAAATTGACAGTTTGTAAAAATATTACATGCAGTAATCTGAAAATAAAAGTGAATGGGTCTAAATACTTGGTGATGCCACTGAACCTGAATGATGAAGGGTTAGCACTATTCACAGTAAAAATGGCAAGAAGTCTGGGTTCAACTCCCACTTGGTTCCTTTGTGTGGAATTTGCATATTCTTTGAGTATTTGTAGGATTTCTGCAGGTACTCAAGCTGAAATATCTGTATGTTAGGTTAAATGGTTATTTCTAATGGAATTTGATGTCAATATGTGCATGATTGTTCTAGAGTGTAACTTTTCATAGATTGTCCAGAAAGTACCCTGCCTCTTGCCCATTTACCACAGCTTCAAGCCTTTTAAATACAAATGAATGTCATGGAAATATACTTGTAGATGTTGTATTTATTTATTATGACTTTTGTTATTCCTTATCTTGATGACAGCATTGTCAATTAGAGATTTTTTACATATTCCAAAAAGGGCTCCCAATAACAGCATGTGATATCAGTGCTAGCACAGCACAGTTTACATTAGGGGTGCACCGATTTCAATTTTCTGGCCGATCACCGATTAACGATTTTTAGAAAGTCTGACCTGCCGATTCCGATTTTGGCCGATACCGATTTTCAGGTGTTAAAAGGTCAAAATGCACCCTAAATTTTCAGGATTTTCCAACCTTTGCTGAGGCAGATAAAATTGGTAGATAAAATCGGCTTCTCATTTAAAGTTCGGCCGATCACCGATCTCCCCAAATTAAGGAAATCGGAGCCGATCGATCGGCCGGCCGATTTATCGGTGCATCCCTAGTTTACATGAAGCACAAAGCCCTCTAACATACACACATGCAGCACTTCCCAAATTCACGAGCATAATGGAGAACTAAACTGTCATGTTTTCAAGTTAATTTAGAGTTACTCTGTTGGACACAGCAGTTCTGGTTTCTAAAATGTCATATCATCAGCATATTTATGAAGTTTCAAAGCAGAGCTTTGGACTGGCTATTTCATTTTCCATTCTTTTTAGGATCAGTGGAGTCCATTGTCCCATCACTGTTCCTCACAGATAGACTGACCAGTAAACAACATTGAAGAACAGGAATGAGAAGGGAAAAAGGGCTCTTGCATAGAGATCAATGCGTTTAGCAGCAGCTGGTATGACAGGTTTGGGCGGCGGGGGCTTCGCGTTCACTTTGTTTTGTAACTTGAGGGCCCCTGAAACTTCAACTGGTTTACCATAACAGTCAAAGTTGGAAAGTTCAAAGTCTCGAGGCAAAGATCCAACGATGCTGAAGTCGTTGGAACGAAGGTCTGATTTGGAGGTGCAAACTTTCTTACAGCGGTTTTCAACCACCTGTTAAAAAAGAAAAATAAAGTTTCTGGTAAAGAGTCCAAAAGGTCATGAAGGAGCACACGTTTCCACTTTGACAGCCTTTTTCTGTGATAGTGTGCTGCATTAACTGTCAAACAGGAAGTTGTAAAAGATACACACACACATAAAATGTTCAACTAAACAGGAAAATAGTGTTCTCCAGTTTGTCTCAGACCCTTGAACAGAAAACTTCCAACGTAAATGTATCTTTAATTCTGTGATTGCTATCAATTTACACCATAGATTTTTTATTTTTTTTATTTTTTTTTGGGGGGGGGGGGGGTCCACATGTTTTTTTTGTCTGTTTTTTGTCTTTTTGCGATCTAAATATGTATGCATTGAAGAGATGGGAGTGATGACATTTGACTTTTGTAACTTTTGCCATTTTAAAAACTTCATAATGAACAATATTCCCTAAGAAATGTGCTGTATTTCATGACCTCTAGCCTGGTGAAGATTCTTACCTGCAGATTAAACTGGAACTCCTCGCCCTGCACCATGGAGGCTCCTCTGTTTAAAATTTGTTTTTGTTTTTCTCATGGTAAATGGTTTCCTCCACCCTCCTCTCAAACTATCTGTTCCCTTTCAGTCATGTTCTCTCGGTGCAACATACTTAATATGGGAATTGCACCCCGCGCGATTACCTGAAGGAATACACTCACGCCTTTACGGCTAGGGGCGTCACTGCCGCACCAGAGGCCCCGTCCTCTGGCTACTTAAGCGGCGTGCGCCCCTTCATCTTCCTCTTTTTTGCCCTTCACCTCGCTTAAACCTGAACTACCTCTTCGCGGGACTTCTCTGGTGCTTCCATCGCTCATTCGAGGTGAGCTCGCTCCCTACACAGAGCGCACAGAGAATCATTTCCTGCATATTGCTGGACTAGCAAGCCTAGTCCAGCATTTTTCCACCTAACCCCAAAGTTTTCTCTCCTCCCTCTACAGAATGCTTCGCGACGGCGCTAACTACGCCATCAAAAAAAAGAAAAGGAGGCTGCCTCGCTAAGTCAAGCTAGCGGGTTGGCCAGCGAAAGCAACACGACGGAGGAGACATCTCAAGAAAGAAGAAAAAGAATTCTGGAAGGACTTGCTCGCCTCGTCTCGGACAGAATGGCTCCAGAGAAGGGAAAGCGAAAAGCGAAACTTCCAAGGAAGACCACCGCGGCGGCGAGCTCCACCTCGCGCGCCTGCCCAAGTGGCTGTGGCTTTTCTCTCACGGCGACGGACACCCACGAGGCCTGTCCAGTCTGCCTGGGAATGCTTCATGCAAAAACTGTGCTGGACGCACCAGATTTTTGCCCACACTGCAGCATTGTGATGGATGCGGTGCTGCGGCATCGGGTCAACCTTGTCGCCAAAGCCATGGGGACCTCGGCCACATCTGCAGACGCAGACACCACGGAGCCTCTCACCCCCACACCGGAGTTGGAGAGTATGGCCCTACACGACAGCACGCGGGTCGAATGGGGTGACACCCCTGACGCGCTGGCCACCATGGAGGACCTGACTGTCGAATTCGACACCTGGGGCATGACGAACGATGACGAGTTATCCATCTCGGCCTCAGGTGAATTTTCAATGGAGGAAGCAGACGTAGAGCTGGAGGATCAGGGTGACGCACTCGCCCAGACCCCCCTACCCGCACTCCCGGACACGGACCTCTCCATCCCTGCTCTGTTTGAACTGTGCCACAGAGCAACGGACGCACTACAGGTGCCTTGGCCCGAACCCCCTCCTCGCCAACAGGTTACGAGGCTAGCGGGAAATTGCTTTTATTCGAAGCAGCAGGCAGCCATGAGGCAGAGGATGCCTGTGTTCCCAGACTTCCTCACGGAACTGACACGCACCTGGACTCACCCACGAGCCCCTATGCTTCTACCCCCTTTCACAATTTCTCGACGTGGACGGAATGGACGAGGTGGGTTTAGCTAACGTACCTCAAATTGAGGACACTCTGGCGTCTCACCTGGCTCCAAATTCTTCAGGAACAAAACCAACTCTCCCCAGCAAGGCCTGCCAGGCCTCGGCGTCTCTCCTCAAGAAATGCTATAGGGCTCAGGGACTCGCGGCGTGCACCATGAACGCGTCCACACTGATGCAAGCCTACCTGGCAGAAAAGCTGCAGCAGCTTCACGTGGCAACGGACAAGCAGGCGGCTGCGGAATTGCTGGATGAAGCCCGCAGAGCAACTGACTTCGTGCTCCGAATGATGGGGACTGCTGCAGTTGCTCAGGGCACAGGGATGGCGGAAGTGGTCATTGCGACCCGCCATCTCTGGATGACACGGACAGACTTACCCGAGGGACAAAAGGTGCCTTTTCTTCATCACTCGATACAGCCGGAAGGGCTGTTCGGTAAGGCTTTGGAACGGATTCAGACGAAACTGGACCAAAGACGTAAACAGGCGGAGGCTCTCCGGGTGGGCATCCCCCGTAGAAGCTTCGCCCCCCACAAGGGAAAATGAGGGGGGAAGACCTGCTCAGTCCAGGCACCACTCGACGATGCGTGCCCCACCGCAAAAGCGGCTAGCGTACGAGGAAGAGCCCAGGCAGAGACCCCCTTCGGGCCCTCCTCGTACTGAGCACGCTTGGAACAAGAACAGGTTTGTCCCTCGCCAAATGTCCAAACACAGGGCCTCTTCGGCGAATCGCGATGACAGACAGAAACGGGCCTGATGAACCAAGCCTACGTTTTCATGTTACACGGTCACCCGCCCACGTGGTAACGGGAATGATCCACATAAACCCAGACTTTGTTTGTAACACAGTACAAAAAGCTGGTTTGTTCTCAGCATGTACTAATCATGCCCTCTCTGCTGTGAGTGACTTAAAATCATATACGTCATGTCACGTAAGCACAAATAAAATCATGAAACAGCAACTCTCTGTTTTACTGACTCCAAAAAAAACAACAACAACAACAATCAACACAACTTCTCCCAGCAAAGCAGGTCCCTCTGGCCTGCATGCCGTCATAAAGGGAGGGGTTTTTTCTCCCCCCCCCTCACGGCCCACAGGGTATTAGAATATTTAATAAGCCTCGGCAGACTGCTTCTGTTTCATCTGCGGTGAGCAGACACAGTGGCATCTGTAAACACCCTCCTTGCCCCTTACAGAGGCAGGTGAGGATGGTCACGTGTTTAGGCTCTCACCCCATTGTCAGAGGCGAGACAGCCAATACACTAAACAGACGGGCACGTGACATGTCCGCAGCTCAAGGAGCCGAGTCAACAACGTCTCTCGACAGGGGGGCTGCTTCAGACGCCCTCACACAGCTTAAAGCTTCACACCTTCACAGAAGCTGTGTTCAGCTGGCTATGGACAAAAACAAGTCTGAGTGTAATCAGATTCCTCTTCCTGTTGTTAGAAGGGAACTGCACTCTTTATCACCAAGGCTGAAAGGAACCTCCCCACGCTCCCATGTGGCGGATGCTCCTTTGTTATTAACGAGAGACACGCAAAGCCCATGTAGCAGTCAGGCAGCACGTGACTTCCCTCTACGTGCTGATCCAAAGCTGTCTTTAAAATTAATTCGGGATCCGGTCAGTTCTCCTGGCACCAGGGCTTCATTGAAGCCAAGGGCCAGTGATCTAGGCCACCCCACAAAAAGGACTGGAGTAAGGAGGTCTGCTCGCCTACGTGGCCTGCAGCTCCATAATTTGGAGGAAGATAATAATAGTTCTCCTCCAAACCTGTCTAAAGAAGTTGACAGGTTGTACGCGTCCTCAATTATCTCTGAGCAGGACAACTCAGGGACGAGCCGCCTCCTCCCAAACCTGGTGGACCCCCAGGGGCTGTTGGCCTCTGAGTCACCAGAGGAGGCGCTGCGGCCACCCAGGCCAAAAATTGCCAAAAGTCTCAGCTTGTCAGCTGAAAGAAACAGGCTGATGGCGGCCGGCCTGCCGGAAAACGTGGTATTAACCATACAGAATGCTCGTGAAGGGTCAACACGATCTTTATATGCTCAAAAATGGCGTATCTTCGAGGCCTGGTGCTCAGAAAGAAATAATATTTCTTATGCATGCAACCTGGTCCAAATCCTGACCTTCTTTCAGGATCTCTTGGAGAAGGGTCATTCTCATTCAACGATTAAAGTCTTCCTTTCAGCTATTTCTGCTTGTCATGAAGGCTGGGGAAACAGGACACCTGGAGCACACCCTATCATAATAAGATTTATGAAGGGTGTTCTTCGGTCTAAACCACCCAGCAGGATCCTGACTCCTGGCTGGGACCTCGGTTTAGTCTTGGGGGCTCTATGCGACCCCTCCATTCGAGCCATTGAGTGAGACTACGATAGATCTACTATCTTACAAAATGGCCTTACTCCTGGCACTTTGCTCGGCGAAACGCGTGGGTGACCTCCACGCATTATCTGTACATCCAATGTGTACCAGATTCGCCCCAGACGGGTCAACGGTCACACTGAAGCCTAATCCCGCATACACCCCCAAGGTCTGGACCCTGAACTATAGGAGTCTAGACTTTGATCTTTTCTCTTTTCCATCTGCCTCTGTCCTGAACCAGGATCAGGAAAGGCTACAGGCTCTCTGCCCAGTGAGGGCTTTATAATAATAATAATAATAATCATTTTATTTAAAAGCGCCTTTCAGGACACCCAAGGACACTTAACAAACCAATACAGTGCAAACATTATCAATGACAAATTGGCTTTATGCACCTACATGCAGAGAACAGCTGAATGGAGAAGAACAAATCAACTGTTTGTCTGCTTTGCAGCACCTGCCACCGGGAGAGCCCTATCAAAACAACGCCTCTCACATTGGGTGACTGAGGCCATTAAGAAGGCCTACAGTAGCAAGGGTCAGCAGGCACCCTCTGGAGTACATGCTCACTCCACTAGGGGCCTTGCCACTTCCTGGTCATTGTTCAAGGGCGTATCAGTTGCAGACATCTGCGCTGCTGCGAATTGGAACTCCTTGAATACTTTTGCAAGGCATTACAGTTTGGATGTTACTGCAGGTGACGTCACTCAGGCTGTTCTTTCTAACATTCAGTAGAAAGTAGCCTTGGGATGCCTACTGATCAGAGGCAGACATTCACTCTAGCATGCATTTTACTGAGCATTTCAAGGGCGTGAATGGATTACGTTCCCATAGCAAGTATGTTGCACCGAGAGAACATGACTGAAAGGGAACTGAAAGTTATGCACCATAACTCATGTTCCCTGAAGGAAGGGAACGAGGTGCAACATAACTGGCCCTTTTCAATGCTGAAAGCTCGGTGAAGTGCACTTTTCAGAGGAAGATGGAGGGGCGCACGCCGCTTAAGTACCCAGAGGGCGGGGCCTCTGGCACGGCAGTGACGCCCCTAGCCGTAAAGGCGTGGGTGTATTCCTTCAGGTAATCGCGTGGGGGCGCAATTCCCATAGCAAGTATGTTGCACCTCGTTTCTTCAGGGAACATGAGTTATGGTGCATAACTTTCAGTTTTCTCTTAGTCTAAAGCGTGAATGTGCGTTTACGTGCAGAAAATGAAGACCTGACGTTGTTAAAATCATTTGGTGTGCTGTAATGAGTCCAGGGTTGGCCTGGATCCCTGAGAGCAGTAACAACATTATTATCAGACACTTTCTTGTGGGTTTTTATGTGACAGATGTGTAATTACAGTAATCGAACCATGAGAAAAGTTTATGAAGACGTGATTACCCTGTGCTGGCTGACCATCATCCTATTAGGATAATGGACTATCTGTTAGCGCTTCATGGTAACGCATAGGTAACGTGTTCATAAATGTGCTTGCTGGCAGTTTTTTTTTATCTTAAATCTTGTCCTGTTAGGACAAGGTGTGAAGAGATCGTTTTTGTAAAGCCACTATCCCCTCCTCATGGCATTATCCCTTTTTCTATCTAAAAAAAAAGTATTCTGAATAAGAATAAGAAGGCCGTGCTTTATAGCAGCAGCTTTGTGCACTCCATCCATCTTTCCGACGGCTGTATGTACATGTTCTTGTTGCATCTCTGTGCACTGATAATAAAGCTTATTCTGATTCCGAGCTTCAGCTTCAGACCAGAAGTCCAGTTCTGTTTTTATCTATTTATTTTTACCTATTTTAAATTACTTTTAGCTTATAGTTAGTCTTTTGTTACTTCTAACTAGACTTTAGCTACATTGAGTTTTTAGCTAAACTTTTTTGATATGTTTAACCAATCCAAAAAGTAAAAAATTAGTTGCCAGATAAGAAACGATGAACCATTGTACTGTTGCTTTAAAATGATTGTATTTTGACCCAAACTGTCATATGTGCTGAGTGAGGGTGTTGTCAGATGAGGTGGGTGTTGTGTTTGGTTAACATGTGCACAGAAAAGAAGGGGATTAAAAAAGTTTTCATCTTTAGCTGTAGACCCTGAAGCCGGGCTCATCTGCATGCATTGCATGTGCAGTGTCTGCATGGTCACAGTTTTCATGTTGAAACACCACTACATGCTCTCCCACATTGCAGTCACCTGTAGAGTGTTGACATGTATGGGTGTTCCACCAGTCCCATTGACTGTACTGGATTTGTTTGACGGCTTCTTTGCTTCATTCTCTTTCAAAGCTTTTTCCTTTGTGACCATGTTAGCTTTTTCTTGTTCAATCAGTTTGGGACTGTTCAGTACCACCTAAAATGTCAGAACAAAAAATGACAACAAATAACAGTGGAAACAAGACAGTTATACAGTATTAAAACTCTATGAAGGCTTATTACAACTGCCATGCATGCAATACATTCATAAAACTAAAACTAGGGTAGCAGCTATGAAATATTTGAGTAATTAAGAACCCTATCAAATCCAATCCTGCATAACTCAGCAAGCATTCAGATATTCATGTGCTATGCCAGTGGAAATACATAAAGAATTAATTCAGTTATTGGCTAGTTTTTTATTAAGTTATGTTACTTTATGTGTCTTGTATGGTTATAGCTATCTGAGAAAGGTCCTGGCATAATGTGAAATAAGATAAAAGCAGAAGATAAAATGATTTGAGTTTATAAACATATTCAAATAAGTCAGGAGTGATATGATGAAGTGATCACATTTTGCTTTAAGTAAGATAATAGGTTTTACCTGATATTATACTACTATTTTACATTATAATTTTATTACAGTGCATAGTATCATGTATAAGGTTCATTTGTAATTTACATTTACAGACATTTACACGTCTTTCTTGAAAATGAGTCCTAGTGACTCAATGAGACTAACCTGTATAAATAAAGGTTGAATGAATGTAATCTCACATTCATGTGTTCATGTATCACTAAGTACATCAGAAAATTTGATGTCATTAGTTTATTTGAGGAATTTTCTCAAACAGGGAGGATTAAAGTATAAAAGTTTTATTTGTACAGGAGGCCCACACAGAAGATGCCAGAGTGTGACCAAATATGGAATGTGGAATCGACTTCTGGACAGAAGTCGAAACGTTTTCTGCAACAAATAAAGTCCAGTTGATCCTGTATTGAACGCCTTTTTTGATCAAATATGGAATGGTTTGTTTCAAATTGACATTATCTTACATGCTATAGGGAAAAGAATGTGTTGGTTTGGTTTTGTGTCTGGTGTTGGGATGTCTGGGCAGTGCACCCACCCAAAAAAGTTTTTGTCAAGTAGGAATATACTGATAAGCCAAATAACAACGTCTTGTATGGTGTGCTTGTACAAGCCTCTGAAATAAATGAGGGGTATAAAGAAGGTGAGACAATGTCCGAAGGGGCGGGGGTGTTTTATTCAGCTGCTGTTCAGAGTTCCACAGTATTTTACAATAAATCAAGTGTCAAATTGTTTTATTTAACGATGTAAGTATCCATGTGGTAAAAAATCTACTGTGCAGACTGTTTCCCTTTCGACAGACTTTTGGGGAGAGTCATACCTACCGGTAAAAATAAAAACAAACTTTCAGATTAACCGGCAAAGTGATTCCCCATGAAACACATACAACTTGTAGGCTATATGATTTGTGTGTTGGGTGTGTGTGTGTGTGTTGGGTGTGTGTGTGTGGATGTGCAAGACTAAGTACTGACCTGCACCACGGCATATTCCACCAGCGATGAAAACCCAAAGAGCAGACAGGCAATCAGCCAGATGTCGATGGCCTTCACATACGACACCTTTGGAAGTTCTGAAGCCAACGACATACTTTCACTGGACAAAGTGAGTACGGATAAAATACCTAGAAAAAATAGTTAGCACAATTATTTATTTTAACTAGTCATATTGACTAATTTTCATGAAATTGTATTAGCAATGACTGTTAAATGTAAATAAAGATATGTTTGATGATGATTAGTCAATATAACACACCTGAATTATGTACTGTACATGTAGCAACAGAAGATCAACCCATAGTTTTCTACATTATATAACACTGATGAAAAAAGAAAGAATTTTATTTACAAAAATCATGTTTGTCATAAAAACATACCTAATTCAAGAAAATAAATCATAAACCAGGCTATTGTGAAAATAAGAATAAATATTGTGACTAAACTCCCTTCTTCTGACTTGTTTAAATTATTATACTCATCAAATTTGTAACAAAGGAAGGTGAATAAAGGTCAAGGTCAAGTTTTTTTATTTATTAATTGTCATTTGTATTTCATGTGGTACATGTGGTGGAACAAAATTGTGTACACAGGGTCCCAGTTATGTCCAACAAAAGTATACAGTAAATTGTAAAAGAAAAACAGTAATAGGATCTAAGATATGAACTAAGGGCCGTTTACACGGCGCCTTTCTCTCTGCGGTTCTGTTGATCGTTTACACGACACCACTGGCCCCCTCTTTGAATCTGGAGGTTTCTGAATCCACCTTCCAGAGTGGAGGTTTTTCTCTGACCCCCCGTTGATGACATAAACATCTCCCGCTGAGCCTTTGTTTAAACCACATGCACGCACGCACGGACAGGCAGCACATTTTCTATCAACAACAATGGCGGCGGACTCCTATAATCATGTCCCTATTATTGCATTGTGCAGCAATGTCAAATATCTTGCAGAGAAAATCGGGGCAGTCACAATTCAGGGCATAAATATTTAAAAGAGCAACAGGGATGGAATTGATTTCTGTCAATAAATAATATAAATACATGTGTGTTATAGATATGCAGTATATACATACACTGTGTGTATGTTTATACAGTACTGTGTATACTGTACAGTATATGCATGACACACACATTGTATTTAATATACATAATATTTGAACATTGTCAGACTAGAACTATCAGTTTGTTTTGATTGTAGATCCCTGTTACTCTCATGTGAATAAAGCAGTGGGATGCTGTCTGTACTGAAAACACAAGTTCATCTTTTGGGTATTACTACATTTGTTCTATTGAATTATTTCTTTTTTCAAGAAGGCCTGCACACAAGTCAAACACAGACTAGTCTCCTACACTGAAGCTGACAGACACACTTACTCTGATAAAGTCAGCAGCAGAGGAACAGCAGGTAATGACACAAGCAACCGGCTCAATAATTAAAAAATATTAAAGTAAATCTAAGATAAAATTACTGAAATCAATATAAAATTGAACATATAACTTTGTGAATGAGTAAAAATGTTAGGAGCAACAGTATTTATTTTTTCTACTTTAATAAGCAAACTTGCGGTCTTATTTTAGACTTTGTGATGCAAACATGACAATGCTTACTAATCTTTTTTTAAAGGTACAGACGAGTGAAGGGCTGAGTTTGATCCAAAGAAAAGCTCCAGTGTGAGGACTCCTAGACCTGGGTCCAGTCTCAGGTTCTAGACCTGGGTCCAGTCTCAGGTTCTAGACCTGGGTCCAGTCTCAGGTTCTAGACCTGGCTCCAGTCTCAGGTTCTAGACCTGGGTCCAGTCTCAGGTTCTAGACCTGGGTCCAGTCTCAGATTCTAGACCTGGGTCCAGTCTCAGGTTCTAGACCTGGGTCCAGTCTCAGGTTCTAGACCTGGGTCCAGTCTCAGATTCTAGACCTGGGTCCAGTCTCAGGTTCTAGACCTGGGTCCAGTCTCAGGTTCTAGACCTGGGTCCAGTCTCAGGTTCTAGACCTGGGTCCAGTCTCAGGTTCTAGACCTGGGTCCAGTCTCAGATTCTAGACCTGGGTCCAGTCTCAGGTTCTAGACCTGGGTCCAGTCTCAGGTTCTAGACCTGGGTCCAGTCTCAGATTCTAGACCTGGGTCCAGTCTCAGGTTCTAGACCTGGGTCCAGTCTCAGGTTCTAGACCTGGGTCCAGTCTCAGGTTCTAGACCTGGGTCCAGTCTCAGGTTCTAGACCTGGGTCCAGTCTCAGGTTCTAGACCTGGGTCCAGTCTCAGGTTCTAGACCTGGGTCCAGTCTCAGGTTCTAGACCTGGGTCCAGTCTCAGGTTCTAGACCTGGGTCCAGTCTCAGATTCTAGACCTGGGTCCAGTCTCAGGTTCTAGACCTGGGTCCAGTCTCAGGTTCTAGACCTGGGTCCAGTCTCAGATTCTAGACCTGGGTCCAGTCTCAGGTTCTAGACCTGGGTCCAGTCTCAGGTTCTAGACCTGGGTCCAGTCTCAGGTTCTAGACCTGGGTCCAGTCTCAGGTTCTAGACCTGGGTCCAGTCTCAGGTTCTAGACCTGGGTCCAGTCTTGGATCCTGAGGAGTTGGCTGCTCCAATCAGGCGGTCCCACATGACGAGGAATCTGTTCCAGTTTGTTTAAAATCAGAAACTGCACTGGTCTCCATCATTCCTTGTTGAAGAGTGTTTTTGATCTGGTGTGTATTCTGCAGCCAATCATTTTCATTAAAAGACATCAAATCACCCACAGTTCTCATTTTGTATTCAGTTTCAACTGTTTTGAATTTATAATTATAACTTTTACTCTAAACTTTATCAGTCTCCTCCTGGAGGAGGAACCATACAGCAACATGCATGTTTTTATGTTTTGTACAAGTCAATACAGTAAAACACTAAACTGGTAAGTTGCCAAAGAACAATCACTACATCTAGGTTTTATTTATGTTCATTCATTCAACCTTTATTTAGTCAGGTAAATCTTTTGAACCTCATGGGCTCATTTACGAAAGCGACCTGCTAAAACTAAAGAACAATGAACAGCAGTGGTAGAATTTCCTTAAACAATAAACAATAAACAAACAAACAATAAACAATAGAAAACAAAAGAGAGAAAAAAAAAAAGTTTTTTTTTTTTAACAAAGTATCAAAAAACTAGCAAAACATTATAAGGTAGACGTATAAAATCAAAGACAGGAACAAATCTGCATTGGTTTTTGCCAGGATTCCAACAGATTCTGAAAACCATTTAGAGAAGTCAAGGTCGAGAGCTTCAGATCTTTTTGTAAGATATTCCATGAAGCAGGAGCGGAGTAGGAGAAGGCCCTTTTTCCAAGTTCAGTCCTCACTGACGGAACACTGCAGGTAATCATGTCCTGAGAGCGCACGCTGTAGCTGCACTCACGCAAAGACATGTAGGAGGAGATGTATGAGGGCAGCAGACCAAGAAGTGATTTAAAGATGAAAATGTACCAGTGGAAGAGTCTGCGTGAGGTTAATGATGTCCAGTTAACCAGTGAATACAGGGTGCAGTGGTGGGTACGATAATCACAACCAGTTATGAATCTTAGTGCACCATGATAGACAACATCCAACATCTGCAGGATGCACCATGATAGACAACATCCAACATCTGCAGGATGCACCATGATAGACAACATCCAACATCCGCAGGGTGCTTGTAGGAGCATTCATGTAGAGAATGTCACCGTAATCAATGGAGGGAAGGAAAGTCACAGATACAAGGCGTTTCCTAACATTCAGTGATAGACATGATCTGTTTCTGAAAAAGAAACCCAGTTTAACTTTCAGTTTCTTCACTAGGTTTTCCACGTGGAGTTTAAAAGAGAGATGTGAATCGATCAGGATACCCAGATATTTATAGGAATCAACAAACTCAATAGGGACACCATTTGAAGATAAAATCAGAGGAGGATCTGCTGGAACTGCCTTCCTATTTGAAAAAAAAAACATCCCTTTTGTTTTATCAGCATTTATATAGGTATATAGATATAGGCAGGTGGGTGCAGATTGGTAGCTTCCACTGTGGAATTACCACTGGTGAGAGGCACTGAGCAAGAGTGGGCATACTTGTTGCCTCCCATCTTGGTGCCTGTACGTTGGGGTTCACCCCGGTGAACGAGAAGTAGCCTCCCTCTGCCTACGCGTGGGGGTATAGGCTCTGACTGTTGTTTGTGCTTATGCAACAAATGGCTATTCAGATTACCCACACTTTTGGAGTCCTTGGAGGGGGTACTGGAGAGTGAGCCTCTTGGGGACTCCCTTGTTCTACTGGGGGACTTC
>JBBPBX010004784.1:47632-61765 GCA_038048925.1 Garcialebias charrua
GCTGGTGGACCTGCCTGTTTACCTTCGCTGTGCCCATCATCTACCTGCCTGGAGATATCGCTCCAGACGCCGGGGAAAATGAGCTGGCCGGCTGGTGAAATTTAAAGCCCTGCGTGCTGCATCTTCCTCTCCAGTTGATGGTCATGGTTTCCATCGCCAGCTTTCTGTACGGCCAGACCAGGTAAACAATGGGAGTTGTCGGCCGGTGCGGCTCACTGCTCGACCCGGGGGAGTTGTTATTGAAAATCTGCGGCTGCTGGCATGCGCTCACTCCACCGCTGATCGAACCACCTTGGACAATATCAGGATGTGTGTGGTCAACGCAAGATCTGTCACCAACAAAACTTTCATCCTCAGTGTTTACTTCCAAGAGCACAATTTGGACTTTTTCTTCATCACAGAATCTTGGATGTCGGCGGGTGAGTCCAGCACCTTGACAGAATTATTACCACCAAAATGTCTGTATTTTAACAACCCGCGGCCATCAGGTTGTGGTGGTGGTGGATTATTAACAATATTCAAATCAACTTTTGACTGTAAACAACTGCCCATCCCTGTTTCCTGCTCCAGTTTTGAGCTGACTGTCTTTGAACTCGGCCATTTGCCTGCAACTTTATGCATACTCATCTACCACCCACCTCGATCTAAGGATTTCTATCCATCCATCCATTATCTTTTACCCACTTCTTCCATTTTGGGTCACGGGGGTTGCCGGGGCCCATGTCCAGCAATTACAGTGCGAGGGGGCGGGGTACGCCCTGGACGGGTCGCAAGTCCATCACAGGGTCACATAGAGACAAACGAGACAAACAATCATTCACTCTCTCTCTCATACCTAGGGACAATTTAGAGTTACCAAACAGCCTAACATGCATGTTTTTGGTCTGTGGGAGGAAACCGGAGTACCCAGAGGAAACCCTCACATACACGGAGAGAACATGCAAACTCTACCACAAAAGCCCTCCGGACCGGGATTTGAACTGGCAACCTTCTCGCTGAGAGGCAGCATCTCTACCAGTTGCGCCACCGTGCTTCCCTCTAAGGATTTCATCAATGAATTTTCTGATTTCTTGGGTGAAATCACAACAAAATATGATCGTGTTGTCATTTTGGGGATTTTAATTTGCATGTGTGCTGTCATGAGAAGCACTTGGTTAAGGACTTTTTAGATTTATTGGACTAATTTAATTTAAATCAGCATGTTAACGGTCCCACCCAAGAGTGCAGACATACACTGGACCTTATTTTAACTCGTGATATGACTTTTACTAATCTTGAAATTGGTGACAATGTGTTTTCAGACCACATGCCAGTCCGGTTTGAATTCACCCTCCCCCAGCTAACTCCTAAGCCATGCGTTCCTGCATGTCGCAGCCGGGCCATTAACCACTTCACTGCCGCATGTTTCACAGATGTTTACAACTCTGAAATGATAATTCAGACCCCGGTGTTTCTCTCCACCACTGAGGAGAAGACATTCCTGTTCAACTCTGTCTGCTTAAAGGCTCTGGATCATGTTGCTCCTGCAATTAGAAAACCAAAACTCAGAGCAGAACCTTGGCTTAATGACGTCACCAAGGCTGTTAGACAGCAGTGCAGGAGGATGGAGGGCAAATGGAGGAAAGACAGGCTGCAGATCTTTTTTCAAATACTAAGGGAGTTGGCGCCATTATCAGAAAGCAGTGAAAATTGCTAAATCTCAATACTGTACTTCTCTGATATCATATAGTTACCTCAAACTCTCACAATCCACAAGTTTGTTTCTCAACCCTAAACTCTGTTCTCCACCTCACTGAACCATCACTTCTGGAAGCCTCGACTGAGCTGTGTGAGAACTTTCTACATTTCTTTTTAGAAAAAAATGTAACCACCTCTCATTTCACTTCCATCTCATGATCCATCCCTCCCACCTCAATCTGTTGCTGTATTTAACCATTTTGAACCAATCTCTCTGTCTTCTCTAGAGCAGGTCATGTGCAACCTGAAACCATCTGGTTCCCCCTTTTTCTGTGGTCCCCCCTTGGCTACTAAAGGAGGTTTTTCCTACTCTAGGTCCCTCAATTCTTGCTATTATGAATAGCAGTTTATCCACTGGCGTGATACCAAAAACCTTTAAACATGCTGTTGTTCAACCACTCCTGAAAAAAAAAAAAAACCTTGACCCCTCAGTCGTATCCAACTTCAGGCCTGTCTCTAGACTCCCATTTGTTTCTAAACTTCTGGAAAAAATAGTTGAGTCCCAGTTGAAGTGCTTCCTGGAGGATCACGCTATCCTTGAGTTATTCCAATCTGGCTTTAAACCTCTCCACAGCACTGAAACCGCCCTACTGAAGGTTTTTAATGACATCTTCTTATCCACAGACACTGGTGATTCTGTGCTGCTTGTCCTATTGGACCGTACATCCGCTTTTGACACCACTGACCATGAGATCCTCATTGCTAGGTTGGAGCAGTGGGTGGGCATCACAGGGTCAGCCCTCAATTGGTTCAGATCCTACCTCTCTGACAGATCTTTTTGTGTTTCCATAAAATATTTTAGTTCTGCAGCGGCAACTGTTGAATGGGGGGGGGGGTCCACAGGAGTTCAACCTGGATCCTCTCCTATTCTCTTTATACCTGCTGCCACTTGGTGCCATTTTCCAGAAACACAATATAACTTTTCACTTCTACGCCAATAACTGTCAAATTTACTTCCCCCTAAGACACAATGGTACATGCTCTATTCAACCTTTGCTCAACTGCCTGGCTGACATCAGGGACTGGATGGCTTTAAGTTTCTTGAGTTTCACTGAGAAGAAGTCTGAATCATATTGTTCCCTCCCAGTGACACAATCACGAACCACTGCATCGACTTTTCTGCTCTAGCCCTGTCAGAAAAACAAAAAGTCACAAATCTGGGAGTGATAATGGATCCTTCCATGAAACTCAACAGTCATGTTCATTCAACCTTTATTTAGGCAGATTAATCCCATTGAGCCTCGAGGACTCATTTACAAGAGAGACCTGGTTAAAAACAAAGAATGATGACAACAGCGACAGTAGACTTTCCTTGGACAACCAACAATAGACAATCATAAGAGAGGCATACTGATTTTTTAAACAAGTTAAAACAAAGATATCAAAGTAGCAAAACAGATAGATTATAAGGCAAATGTAGAAAACTAAAAACAGGAACATGTCTGCATTGGTTTTTGCCAGGATTCCGACAGATTCTTAAAGTCATTTAGAGAGGTCAACGTGTAAACATGATTGTTAAATCCTGTTTTTTCCAGCTGAGGCGACTGTCTAAACTGAAGCCCATATTGTCCAAAAATAACTTCAGTAATACACACATTTATTACATCTAGGTTTGATTACTGCAATTCACTCCTGTTTGGTATCAGTCAGACCACCATTTCACGACTACAACTGGTCCAGAATGCAGCAGCCCAATTTTTAACCAGTACAGGCAAAAGAGAGCACATTACACCAGTCTTGGCCTCCCTGCACTGGCTACCGGTTCATCTTCGAATCCAGTTCAAAATTCTCCTGTATGTCTACAAATCGCTGAACAGTCTCGCCCCCCCCCCATCTCTCTGATTTGCTACAGCCGTATGTCCCACCACGTTCTCTGAGGTCAGCGGACCAGTTACTTCTCACAGTTCCAGGAACTCGTCTTAAACGCAGAGGTGACAGGGCCTTCTCTGTAGCAGGCACAAGACTCTGGAACGAGTTACCTCTGCTCGTCAGACAGGCCCCCTCCCTCTCGGTTTTCAAATCCCGTTTAAACACCCACTACTATTCTGTAGCTTTCAACACCCGAGGATCTGTGTTTGAACCTGTTTGCTTCACATGGGTTGGTTACAGTTATTATCTGCAACGTTATGTCTATATTCTGTTCTTACTTCATTCTGTATGTTGCCTATGTGTTGCCTGTTTTTTGTTTGTTTGTACATCACTTTGAGTGGCCTTGTTGCAGTTTTAAGTGCTTTATAATTAAAATGGTATGGTGTGGTAACTGATAAATCTTTGAAGCCAGACCAATTCAAGATGGTTGCCGCAGCCAACTAAACTTAACAAACACAAAAGTGGTTATAATGCTAGAATTTGTAGCTGAGAGTCATTCACAACATCTTCTAAAGGTTTAATGCAATGTAAGCTTCAAAGTTAGCATTAGCTGTTGGTGTCAACCTTGTGTCTGTTAAAATATTTCATGAAACATGGGACAGATTGCAATTAAACTTTCTTAAAGTAATCACAGAATAAACAACAACTGATTAACTTTTGGAGTTAATTCAGTTTGGGATGGCCACCACAGCTAATAGACATGAGCAAATCAAAAATGGGCTGTATTACTCAAAATTACAGATAATTGGATAAAGGTAGTTGTAGCTGAGCATTCTCCTTAACACAAACTCAGAGCATTAACATGTCTGGAAAAATGTGGTAAAGTGAGATTGCTGTAGTGGCCATCTTGAAATGAAGACTGGCATGAAATGAGACGCAGCTGTCTTTAATTCTTCGAAGACGCTGAAGTGTTTAAAGAATCCCGAGCTGTAGACGGCAGCATGAAAGAGCCTGTTTCCACAAACTGCCTGCATGATGTCAGCGTCTGCAGCTGCTCAAAGGACAGGGATCTGCTAATACTGTAGACTGATGAGTACCGTATTTCAATTTTTAACACGCATCACTACAGCTGTTAGCTACTCCCAATTTTCCTTTTCAGAAAAAAACAAAAAAAAAACAACAAAAAAAAAACCTTACCGTATTTTTTGGACTGTAAGATGCACTTAAAATCCTTAATTTTTCTTAAAAATCGACAGTGAGCCTTATAATCACCTTATGTATTAATTCTGGTTGGGCTTACTGACCTCGAACTGACCTTATGTGGTTCCCTTTCAGTCATGTCTCTCGGTGCAACATATGCTATGGGAATTGCGCCCCGTGCGATTACCTGAAGAATACGTTCACACCTTTACGGCAAGGGCATCAGCGTTGCGCTAGAGGCCCCGTCCTCTGGGTACTTAAGCCGCTGACGCCCATCCAACTTCCTCTATTTGCCCTTCACCTCGCTTAAACCTGAACTACCTCTCTTCGCGGGACTTCTCTGTTGCTTCATCGCTCAACTAGAGGTGAGCTTGCTCCCTACACAGAGCGTACGGAGAATTGTTCCTGCGTACTGCTGGGCTAGCGAAAGCTAGTCCGGCACATTTTATCTTAACCCCAAAGTTTTTTCTTCTCCTCTCTCCGCAGACTGCTTCGCTCGACGGCGCTAACTGTGTCACACCGCTAACCCTGCTAATTCGTAGTGGGCTAGCCAACGAAAGCGACACGACGGAGACGTCTCAAAATAAAAGGAAAAAGATTCTGGAAGGACTCGCCCGCCTTATCTCAAACATGCCTCCGGAGAAAGGAAAGCGAAAGACAAGACTTCCAAGGAAAACCAGCAGGACGGCGAGCCCAACCTCGTACACCTGTCCTAGCGGATACGGTTTCTCCCTCGCAGCGATGGACACTCACGAGGCCTGTCCCGTCTGCTTGGGGATGTTACACGCAAAAATGGCGCTGGATGTACCCGACTCTTGCCCACACTGCAGCCAGATGCGGGAGGTGGTGAGGAGGTACCAGGCGGAATTTGTCACCAAGGCCATGGGCGCCGCTTTAGCGCCAGCAGACCCAGACACCACCGAGCCCCTCACTCCCTTGCCAGAGCTCGAGAACATGGCTCTGGATGACAGCACACAAGTCGAATGGGGTGACAGCCCTGACGTGCTGGCTCCCATGGTGGAATTAACAGTCGAATTCGACACTCGAGGCATGATGAACGAGATCTCGATTTCAGCCTCATGCGAATTTTCCGCAGAGGACGCAGACGTCGAATAGGAGGAACAGGGAGAAGATCTCTCCTAAACCCCGGTACCTGTGCTCTCGGAAACTGACTTTTCCATCCCTGCTCTGTTCAACCTGTGTCACAGAGCAACAGACGCGCTACAGATCCCATGGCCAGAACCTCCGCCTCGTCAACAGGTCACGAGGATGGTAGGAAACTATTTTTACTCAAAGCAGCAGGCCGCCACAAGGCAAAGGATGCCCGTGTTCCCGGACTTCCTCACGGAGCTGACTCGCACCTGGCCTCAGCCCAGAGCTCCCATGCTGCTACCGCTCTCGCAGTTTCACAATGTGGACGGGATGGATGAGGTGGGAATAGCTAATGTGCCTCAAATTGAGGACACGCTGGCGTCTCACCTGGCTCCCAAGTCATCCGGGACAAAACCAACTCTCCCCAGCAAAGCATGTCGAGCTTCAGCTTCTCTGCTCGAGAAATGCTACAGAGCTCAGGGCCTCGCGGCACGCGCAATGAACGTGTCCGAGTTGATGCAGGCTTACCTGGCTGAAAAACTGCAACAGCTCCAGGTAACAACGGACAAACAAGCTGCCGCTGACTTGCTGGATGAAGCCCACAGGGCAACAGACTTTGTGCTCCGCATGATGGGAACAGCTGCTATTGCTCAAGGTGGAGGCATGGCGGAAGTGGTCATCGCGATACGCCATCTGTGGATGACTTTAACTGACCTCCCCGAGGGACAAAAGGTGCCTTTTCTCCACCACTCGATAGAACCGACGGGATTGTTTGGGAAAGCTCTGGATCGAATTCAGACCAAGCTGGACCAGAGGCGCAAACAGGCTGAAGCTCTCCGGGTGGGCATTCCCAGGAGAACCTTCGCCCCCCCCCAGGGAGTCTGCTGGGGGCAGACCTGCGCAGCCTCGACACCGCTCAGCAACACGTGCCCCACCGCAAAAGCGACCGACGTACGAGGACGAGCATCGGCAGAATCAACCGCCGGGCCCACCTCGAACCGAACATGCTTGGAGCAAAAACAGGTTTGTCCCCCGCCAGGCGGTCAGACACAAGGCCTCCTCGGCGAACCGAGACACCAGACAAAAGCGTGCCTGATGAACCAGGTCCACGTCTTGATTTTACACGATCACCCGCCCACGCGGTACGGGGAATGATCTTTTCATATCCAGACTTTATTTGTAGCACAGTACAAAAAGCTGGTAACTCTGTTGCATGCACAAATCATGTTTTTCCTGCTGTGAGTGACATAAAGTCAAATATGTTGTTACACTTAAGCACGAATAAAGCTAAAAAAACAGACCCTCTCTGTTTTATTGACTAAAAACAACAATGATTACAACAACAAACACAATAACTTCAGCAGAATGGGTCCCTCTGGCCTGTTAGCCGACATAAAGGGAGGGGGCCATTTCCCCCCCTCCCTCACGGCTCACGGGGTGTTAGCCTAATCAATAAGCCCCAGCAGGGTTCCTCTGTTCCATCTGTAGCAGACAGGTAAGGAGGCATCTGCAAGCAGGCCCTACACCCCTCATGGAGACAGGTGAGGGGGGTCACGTGCTCCAGTCCCCGCTCCGTTGTGAACCACGGGTCAGACAATATACAAACCAAGCAAACACGTGACATGTCCGCGCCCCAGGGATGCGCGCCGACAGAATCTGAACCCATTTTCCTGGACACCCATTCAACGGCTCCCAGTAAGGGCCGGGGGGGCCACGGCAGAAGCCCACAGGCCACCACAAGCTTCACACGTTCACAAAGGCGATTGTGATCAAACTGCTGTGTGTGTAAACAAACCAGGGCTGAATCAGATTCCTCTTCCTCTTAATCGAAGGGAACTGAGCTCTCTGTCACCAACCAATTTAAAGTCTGCCAAGCACAAAGGACCATCTCCACGTTCTCATGCTGCAGCTGTACCCTTATCATTTATGGGCGACACGCAATGTTCAAGCAGTGATCCTGCAGCACGTGACCATACTCACTGTGCTGGTTCAGTTCTGCTCTTAAACAATATCCCCCACCGGGTGAAACACAGACCCTGGGCAGTTTGTCTGGCTCCAACGCCCTGTTAAGGCCGGAGACCAGTAAACCAGACCCAACCAAGGAATGGTTTTGGGTCAGGAGATCTGCTCGCTTACAAAACTCGCAGCTCCTCAGTCCTATGACCCCCAACAACAAGAGGAAAAACAGACATTCTGTTCCACTTTTGTCTAATAATGACAACGGATTGCCTCTGCCCTCGAACACTCTCAACCAGAGTAGTATGGCAGCACATCTGCAAAAAGGCCATCTCCCTAACATGGTTGACCCTCAGGGGATCACAGAATCCAGGGCCCTTGGAGGAGAACTGGTTCCACCAACTGCTCTTCTTCAGGGACACACTACATCACCAGAAGGAGCAGTCTCGCTGCTTAGGCTGGGAGCTGTTGAAATTTTCAGCTTGGTGGCAGAAAGGAACAAGCTGGTGGCATAAGGTCTGCAAGAAAATGTGGTAAAAACCATCCAGAATGCACGAGCTGTGTCAACACAGCCTCTTTACGCACAGAAATGGCGTATTTTTGAAGCTTGGTGCACAGAAAGAAACATTATTTCTTATTCATGTGACCTAGCTCAGCTCCTGACTTTTCTTCAGGACCTGCTGGAAAAGTGTTGTTCTTTTTCAACAATTAAGGTGTTCCTATCAGCAATTTCAGCCTGCCATGAAGGCTGGGGAAACAGGACGCCTGGCACGTATCCAATCATAATAAAATGTATGAGGGGCATGCTAAGAATGAGACCCCCCAGCAGGATCCTGACCCCTGGTTGGGATCTTAGTCTGGTCTTGGGGGCTCTCTGTGATCCCCCATTCGAGCCACTGAGCGAGATTAAGATAGATTTATTATCTTATAAAACCGCTCTTCTCCTGGCCCTTTGCTCGGCGAAACGCGTGAGTGACCTCCATGCCTTGTCTGTACATCCAATGTGTACCAGATTCTCCCCTGGCGGGTCAAAGGTCACCCTAAGGCCTAATCCCGCATATATTCCCAAGGTCTTGACTTTAAACCCTAGAAGTCTGGACTTTGATCTCTCCTCTTTTCCACCTGCTCCTGTCCTCACTCAGGAACAGGAAAGGCTGAAGGCTCTCTGCCCCGTGAGAGCTTTAAGCACTTACATGCAGAGAACAGCCGAATGGAGAAAAACAAATCAACTGTTTGTGTGCTTTGCAGCACCTGCTACCGGAAAGGCCCTATCAAAGCAGCGCCTCTCACACTGGGTGACTGAGGCCATAAAAAGGGCGTACAGTAGCAAAGGTCAACAGGTGCACTCTGGAGTGCACCCTCACTCTACTCGGGGCTTGGCCACTTCGTGGTCACTTTTCAGGGGTGTACCAGTTGCCGACTGTCAGGCTCTGTCCCTGTCTGTTTCTTTAGGCTCTGTCCCTGTCTGTTTCTTTAGGCTCTGTCCCTGTCTGTTTCTTTATGTTAATTTGTGTATATGATTTTGTGTTCCCCTCCTGTCATACTTTGTTATTCTGGGCTTTGTGATTACTGGTTTCTGTGTATCTCATTCAGTCTCTGTCATTTCCCACTCCTCAGTCTGTCTCTCTGTGCTCAAGCCTTCAGCCTTAATCATTCACAGCTGATCCTCATTCTAATCACCCCAGGTGCTCCTCACTATCTCGTTTGTGTCAGTATTTAAACTCTGTGTGTTCACTCCTTGAGCATCGGGGCTTTGTCTTTCCTTGGTGTATGATCTGCTCATCTCCTCTCCTCTCAGTAAGTGTTTTTGTTCCATCAGCATTATTATTTTTGTTAAATAAATCATTATTCATTTTACATTCGTGAGCCAGTCTGTTTTTCTGCACGTGGGTTCAAACATTAAACAGCTGATCATGACAGAAAGCCCCGGTCAGAAAGAGCCCAGCAGAAGAATAGATATTTTTGAATGGCTCGCCCGTGAGGCAGACAGAACTGCTCAACGGAACAAGGAGAAGCAGGAGCGGATGGAGGAGCCTGTCATCCGGTGGGGGGCGTTTCGGACCAAACCCGTCCAGAGACGAGGTCACCACAGCCCGGAGGTGGAGATCCTACCAGCACCTCTTCTTGTGGAGGAAGAGGAAATGAGGTCTCAGTTCTGGGGGAGCCGTCTGGCTTTTAAGCCAGCATCGTCCTCCACCCCGTCGTCTTATTGCTCGTCGCATGAGCTGGAGGATGAACTCTGGGGTGTGCCCGTCCTTAGCTCGCACCGCCAACGCAGCAGGAAATGGCGGCAAAGGAGAGGCAAGACCACCGACTCTCAGCTTAATCCATCTCCACCTCGCCTCGCCGCTGCACCCCGCTGTCCATCTCTTCCTCGCTCGCCACCTGATGTACAGCCCAGCCCTCGCTTTCTGGAGGAGCAGGAGGAGCTGGAATGTTGGCAGGCAGCTTTTGTGGCAAAGTACATGCCATCTCTGGTTCTTGGTTCTTCGGCTGCTGCAGACCTCGACGCTTCGGCTGCTGCAGACCTCGACGCTTCGGCTGCTGCAGACCTCGACGCTTCGGCTGCTGCAGACCTCGACGCTTCGGCTGCTGCAGACCTCGACGCTTCGGCTGCTGCAGACCTCGACGCTTCGGCTGCTGCAGACCTCGACGCTTCGGCTGCTGCAGACCTCGACGCTTCGGCTGCTGCAGACCTCGACGCTTCGGCTGCTGCAGACCTCGACGCTTCGGCTGCTGCAGACCTCGACGCTTCGGCTGCTGCAGACCTCGACGCTTCGGCTGCTGCAGACCTCGACGCTTCGGCTGCTGCAGACCTCGACGCTTCGGCTGCTGCAGACCTCGACGCTTCGGCTGCTGCAGACCTCGACGCTTCGGCTGCTGCAGACCTCGACGCTTCGGCTGCTGCAGACCTCGACGCTTCGGCTGTTGCAGACGTCACGACGACAGACTCACCGACCGAAGAAGACGAGGAGGTCCCCAGCGACGTCTCGGCGCCCGACGACTACTCCTCGCCTGCAGTCTCAACGCTGGTCTCCTCGCCTGCAGACTCGACGGTGGTCTCCTCGCCTGCGGTCTTGACAGTGGTCTCCTCGCCTGCAGACGCGACGGTGGTCTCCTCACCTGCAGACGCGACGGTGGTCTCCTCGCCTGCAGACGCGACGGTGGTCTCCTCGCCTGCAGTCTCGACGGTTGTCTCCTTGCCTGCAGTCTCGACGGTGGTCTCCTCGCCTGCAGTCTCGACGGTGGTCTCCTCGCCTGCAGTCTTGACGGTGGTCTCCTCGCCTGCAGTCTTGACGGTGGTCTCCTCACCTGCAGTCTCGACGGTGGTCTCCTCGCCTGCAGTCTCGACTGTGGTCTCCTCGCCTGCAGTCTCATCGCCCGCCTCGGCGCCCGACGACGGGGGTCCTGGAGACGACGACGTCTCATCGCCCAACGACGTCTCATCGTCCGACGACGGGGGTCCTGGCGACAACGACGTCTCATCGCCCGACGACGGGGGTCCTGGCGACGACGATGTTTCATCGGCCGACGACGGGGGTCCTGGCGACGGCGACGGCGGTCCTGGCGACGACGACGGGGGTCCTGGCGATGACGACGGGGGTCCTAGCGACCACGACGGGGGTCCAGGCGACGACGACGGGGGTCCTGGCGACGACGACGGGGGTCCTGGTGACAACGACAGTGTACCGGCCGACGACAGTGTACCGGCCGACGACAGTGTACCGGCCGACGAAGTTTGTTTACTGGCCGGCGACGACAGTGTACCGGCCGCTATCATCTTGGTTCCTGCCGACTCCATTCCTGACCATGTGTTTTTGGTTCCTGCTGTTGCTGTACGATACTCTGGTCACCTGCCTGACGTGGCGCAGCACGATGGACGGCCGCCCGGTCGCCCACCTGACGTGACGCTGCACGATGGACGGCCTCCTGGGTGCCCCCCGGGTCTGACTGGTGGTGATGGGCGACCTCCTGGGCGTCCCCCGGATCTGGCTGATGTTGGCCCGCCGTCCTGCCTGTTGCCTCCCTCGGCCCGTCCTTGTTCTTGTGGGGTCCGTCTTGGGGGTGTCGGGTACCACCCTTGAGGGGGGGGGTATGTCAGGCTCTGTCCCTGTCTGTTTCTTTAGGCTCTGTCCCTGTCTGTTTCTTTAGGCTCTGTCCCTGTCTGTTTCTTTATGTTAATTTGTGTATGTTATTTTGTGTTCCCCTCCTGTCATACTTTGTTATTCTGGCTTTGTGATTACTGGTTTCTGTGTATCTCATTCAGTCTCTGTCATTTCCCACTCCTCAGTCTGTCTCTCTGTGCTCAGGCCTTCAGCCTTAATCATTCACAGCTGATCCTCATTCTAATCACCCCAGGTGCTCCTCACTGTCTCGTTTGTGTCAGTATTTAAACTCTGTGTGTTCACTCCTTGAGCACCGGGGCTTTGTCTTTCCACGGTGTATGATCTGCTCATCTCCTCTCCTCTCAGTAAGTGTTTTTGTTCCATCAGCATTATTATTTTTGTTAAATAAATCATTATTCATTTTACATTCGTGAGCCAGTCTGTTTTTCTGCACGTGGGTTCAAACATTCAACAGCTGATCATGACACCGACATTTGTGCTACGGTGAACTGGAGCTCAATAAACACTTTTGCAAAGCATTACAGTTTGGATGTTACTGCGTGTGATGTCACTCAGGCTGTCCTTTCTAACACACAGTAGAAAGTAGTCTCGAGATGCCTGCTGATTAAGGGCAGACGTTCACACTAGCATGCATTTTACTGAGCATTTCAAGGGCGTGAATGAATTACGTTCCCATAGCATATGTTGCACCGAGAGACATGACTGAAAGGGAACTGAAAGTTATGCACCATAACTCATGTTCCCTGAAGGAAGGGAACGAGGTGCAACATATCTGGCCCTTTCAATGCTGAAAGCTCGGTGAAGTGCATTTTGGAGGAAGTTGGATGGGCGTCAGCGGCTTAAGTACCCAGAGGGCGGGGCCTCTGGCGCAACGCTGACGCCCTTGCCGTAAAGGCGTGACTGTATTCCTTCAGGTAATCACGTGGGGGCGCAATTCCCATAGCATATGTTGCACCTCGTTCCCTTCCTTCAGGGAACACGAGTTATGGTGCATAACTTTCAGTTATTGTGAATGAGTTGTATAAAGTTTGACTTATCTTACTGTTTTATTTTGCTTCATGTGCCTTATAGTCTGAAAAATACAGACTATAAGCAAAAAAAAAAAAAACATATTGCATTCATAGCTACACATCCGAGGACACAAAACAATTACAGTATATTAGGGTTTTATGAATGATCTAATTTCATTTTTTGACAAAAACCAAAAAAGAAAAAACAACAGTGTTTTGTGATAACCGATGAACCTTTAATAACTTCTAGATCAGGGGTCTGCAACCTGCGGCTCTGGAGCCACATGACATGCGGCTCTTTGCTCCCTCTTTAGTGGCTCTTTCAAGCTTTGGCTAAAACTGACATAAAACTGAATTTTATTGGTGGTACAAACAACAAAAAAGAACTAATTCAAACAGATTTGATGCCATTTCTTTTACAAATACTGTATGTGAACACTGGAGCGAGTACGAGTAAAACACACTTTAATTTGATGCTTTATTTCTTTTCATGAAGAACTGTCTGCATAGTTTATATATATATTTTTTTATTTAAAAACAGATAAACACTGAAAACTTCCCCTTTACAAGAATCTGGTCTTTTTCTTTAATACATGTTAAAAAGCATTAGATATATTTTGCTTTATAGTGTGACCCTTACTAGCCACAAAATCCCCTCCAGCAAACCCAAAGTGGCCCATGGACCACCAGTTGATAACCACAGTTGTAGCAGGTTGTTGCGGCTCTGGACACGTTTAATGTAGTGAACAATGGTGAAAAACGGCTCTTTTTATCGTAATTGGTTGCAGACCCCTGTTCTAGATGAATCTGTTGACATTTTCCCTTCTTGGGTTTGGAAGAAAGCTATAAAATGTTAAACTTCAATGACAGAAAATGTTTCAAAATAAACATGAATTAGAAGCAGTATGCTGATGTCCCCCATCACAGAGTGAACGTCTGCAGTTTTCAAGATGTTTTTCTGAACTGGATGGACACAGGGACTGCAGGTAAACCTTAATGTTTTTGATGCAATATATTCAAGTGGGGAGGTGTTACACAGTGAATAAAAACAGGTAGGATTTCTTTCTTTTTGCTTGTCTGAGACAGCACAGACTGAAAGATTCTGGAGAATCGAGGGAGGAATTTCATCCATGACCATTCTCACTGGTGGAACCAGGGGGTGGCCAGTGGTGGCTTTGGCCACCAAAAATAAATCTTTGAAG